>PVIR01001110.1:0-137073 GCA_004026965.1 Petromus typicus | reverse complement strand
CCCTGTTTTAATTTTTTAATGTATTAGGGGTGGTGATGTTACACAGGAATCTTAGGGGACGTCTGGGAATTATGTAGTTAAGATGTGTATTAATAGATCCAGATTTTTGAAGGATGTGAAGCTAATAAAATTCAGAAGCCTCTATTAAAATACAAAATTTGTACAAAAATGAATGCTTACTTAGAAAAGAAAAATACGATAAATTACAAATTTTTAAGTTGATCACATACTCTTCAGAAAAACTACTTCATCTTTTGTTAACTGACTACCCACAACGTTTTTATGCTCACATATTTATCCTGTACACTCTGTGATCGCCTCTTCCTATGTAATAGCTGATCTGCACAGAAGGAAGATAACCCAGTCAAAGGACAAAGTCAATAAATATTTTATTTCTATTTTTAACAGTTTTGAAAAAAATCATCCTATGTTCCAACTAATTTCTGACTTAGCTATATAAGTGTCTGAAGTGGTGGCTATGATTTTTCAGGAGACTTCAAGGTTGATTAATGACAAAATTTAATAGTCTCTGAAGTCTTTGCATTGATAAAACTAATTGGCTGATTTGTGGTTGATTTCTTCTTATTGTGAATATTACAAGTGTATCTTGCTGATGTCACTGATTTGTGGAAAATTAGTACGAAAGTTAAATATTTTTCCAATGTATTCATATTATTCGGTCTTCATAATTGACTAAGTTATTAAAAGACCCAAGGTCTTTGTTATTACTTTTATTAAAAGTCATAAACTAGCTTTCTCTTACTGAATTTTTTCTTTACATGCATCTTTTAAGTTTTTATAAATTTTTTAAAGCCGATATGTTTCCTATTCGTTTCAGTATTTAATTTTAACACATTTTCTTATGGTCCATCAAATTTACCTACATTTATTCATCTTTCTTTCTCTCTTTCTCCCTTTCTTTCCTTCCCTTCCTCCCTTCTTCCCTTGGTATTTTTAAAAGACGGGTTCACATTCTATTGCTCAGGTTGCCCTCAAATTCTTGGGCTCAGCTAATCCCTCTGCCTTTTCAGTACAGTAACTGGGACTCCAAGCACGTTCCACCTGCCCAGGACGAACGTTCTTTAATAAATAAATTTAATGATAACAAATGATGTGTTTTCATCTACATCCAAATCAGAGTCTGTAATTTTTCACTTCTGTTCTTGAAATATTCCAGAACCTATTTCCCAATTCCAAGAAGAATGCACATTCAAGCTTTATCAACTTTCTGTAGGTGCTTTTGGCCTCTCATTTATGTTTGGACCTCTCTCTTTCAAGTTTTTGAAAATACCTTTTATAGCTCCTGACACATCGTCCCACACTGTAAGGCTCGAACAGCTCCACAGGAGGCAGAGATCCTCACAAGGGGCTCATGAAAGAAAACTCCAGGCTCGCCAGACCTAAAGAGAAACCACACGACAGAGGCAAAGTGTGGAAGATGTCAACTTCCGTCATGGTGGAGAAAATACTGGAAATGATTCCCAATTGCAGTGCTCATCTCCTACATCTGCAAATTTATGGAATGTGTGACTGTGAGCATGCACCTGGACCCTGCAACCAAATCAGCAAAGCAGAGAGAGGCTGAGTGCGTGGATTACAAAGGAAAGCATCCAAAGAGGACCAGCAGGGTGGCAATGGCTGAGGCAGGGCAGCCCGTGGGCCCTAAGACCGCTTGTCCTCGAGAGATGGAGGAGTTCTAATTTTGAAGGTTTTTCTCTGGGAGATAAAAACAGGGCAAGAATGACAAGCTAATATTTAGAGGCTGTGAAGTTCCATTTTTGGGAGACCAAAAAATCCTCGAGATGGGAAGTTGTAATTATTGCTCAGCAATGAGAATGTTCTTAATACCACAGAACTGCAGGCTCAAAATGGTCAGGATGGCAGATTTTTGTAGTGTATATCTTACTACAGTAAAAATTGTATTCATAAAAATAAATTTAAATGTTTTTAAACTGACAAAGTGAAACCACTGTAGATGCACATGCAGTTATAAGAAAGAGTAAAGAAATCTCTTATACTTTTAGTTTCCCTGAATGGCAACATTTTGCAAAAGTAGGGGACAGTGATGCTTACATATATCAATACATATACAACCTTCTCACATCTGGCTTTGATTCCGAGGTTTTATTTGTTTATGCTGGTGTCTTCATTACCTGTCCACTCTCACATGAAGATCCCTCCTGCTGCCATTAATAAGCACACAACGGGCCAGGGATTTAGCTCAGTGGTTCCAGTGCCTGTCTTGCAAGCACAAGGACCCGGGTTCGATCCTCGGTTAACCACATATAATACTGGGCATGGAGACTCACACCCAGCAGCAACCAGTACCACATACCACAGTGCCAGGCGTGGTGGCTCACGCCTGTAATCCTAGCACTCAGGAGGCAGAGGCAGGAGGATTGCTGTGATGTGAGTTGGAGGCTGAGCTCAGGGCCAGCCTGAACCACAAAAGCGAGACCCTGTCTCAAAAAAAAAAAAAAAAAAAGCACACAACTTGCCTCCCTCGCCTCCCCCCAAACTCCTGGAAGCCATTAGCCAGTCTACATCTACAGAGTGCTGTCATTTTCTCAGGGCTGTGTAAACACAACCCTGTACATTCACATGTGTGTACATTCACACAGGCTTTGAGTTTGCTTCTCTTAGGCTCAGCATCACTTCCTGGCCATTCATACATTTTATGTATGACAGATACTAACAATTCACTACTCCATTCACAGTAGGACTGCAGGGCCTTGAGCACCCCAGTTTGCTTAGCCATTCACCCAGGGAAAAACATCTGGGCTCCCAAAGGACAACCCACTGTCAGGAGTAAAGCTGCGGGGACCATTGTGTACAGGTTTTCATGTAGACAGATCTCTCTTTCTCTCAGAAACCTCTAGGGTGAGTACAATGGTAAGGTTTAGTGCTGTTGCAGTTTTAGCTTTTTAAGAAACTGTCAGAGTGTTTTCCACAGAGTCTATGCTCTTCTATAATCCCACTGGCACTGTAGGAGTGATCCGGCATTTGGTGTGGTCAGTTTTTGTCTTAGCCTTTCTGCTGGGCGTGTGGCGCCCCTCATCTGCATTTCCCAAAGGACAATTGCTATTGAGACCGGTGGTGGTGTGGCCAATGGGAACTTCCAAAAGGTCACTACGTGGAGGTCCCTCATGGTGGGTCCTGAGCTAGGCCGTGACAGGGAGAGAGAGAGGGCTGGGGGCAGGGGACTGCAGAAATGCTTCCAGAAGTTGGCCAGATATGGTGACTGTAAGGAAAAGGGAAGAACCCAGAATATAGACTGTCTTTAACTCAGTTGGAGAAAAATTCTTGAAATGTATGGAGTTTTGCCTGTAAAGTATCACGTAGCTCAGAAGCACCTGGAATGAACATTTAAAACCTGCACTGTGTTTGAGATAAAGACAAAGATGGGGAAGCTCAATCCTACCACTGAAGGGAGAGGGAGAGATCTGGTTCTGTAAACATCCGACCACTTGGCTCCCACCTGCAGACCTCCAATCTGTGGAGTCTAGACACCCGCTAGATCACACACACATAAACTGCTTCAGCTGATTCAAACCTGCCTTCCTCCTGCCTCAGCCCCTCAGCATTTTCCATAACACTGGAGAATTGTTACATACCTAAATTGCATTTTTCATTTGTATTTAGACTCATTTATGGTCATGCCAATTCTCTTTGTTAACTGTAATTTTAGTATACTTTTCTATTACAACTTTCACAGTCAGATAATAAAAGCACTAAAACTGGTATGAAGGCTGCATGGGCAATGTTTACTCCTACAGAAGTGGTGGTAAGCCCTAGCTGCCAGCCTGGAAGCCATTCCAGGGGTGCCTTGGTTACCATGTGGCAGGAGACCACTGCCTGCTGTGCTTTGGAGGAGTCCAGCCTTCCTGCTCAGCACCCCAGGACTCCCCCACAGCTGCCTCCTCGACCCAAGCCAGGTCGCAGCGAGCCTTCCCTCCCTAGTCCCGGCCCTGCCTCATCCTAGACTGCCACACCTGGGAGTTATTTGGGACCTGGCCCTCCCAGGCACACAGCACACCTCTGCATGCCATTCTCACAGCGCTGTGGTGTTCATCTGCAGCTTTTAAGATGTTTGTCATGACAATTTTGTGTTGCTGGTAATTTTATTCTTTTTTAATTTTTATTTATTTATTTATTTATTTATTTATTTTTGAGACAGGATCTCACTTTGTGGTTCAGGCTGGCCCTGAGCTCAGCCTCAAACTCACATCACAGCAATCCTCCTGCCTCTGCCTCCCGAGTGCTAGGATTACAGGCGTGAGCTACCACGCCCAGCACCGTGGTATGCGGTGCTGATTGCTGCTGAGCGTGAGTCTCCACGCCCAGTGTTGTATGTGGTTAACCGGGGATCGAACCCAGGTCCTTGCACTTGCAAGATAGGCGCTGGAACCACTGAGCTAAATCCCCAGCCCTTGTTGGTAATTTTAGATGTACATAAGGATCACATCCATACTAGGGAATTTGGACTTGTACATCATATATCTTAGTCCTTCTTTTATTCCCATTTCCCTCCCTTAAACCCTCCTTCTCCTCTTTATTTGCAAAAGCTTTGTTTCCATTTTTTCCTTCTATTCTCCTTATTTTTTCTTGACCTATCCTTCTTATAAGATTTTAAAATCGCCTTTTCCAAGGCTTTCTGATCACCAGGTGTGCACCGGTACCCCAGTCACCCAGGGACCCCCTATGTGTGACCCAGAGGTTCTCACTGCCAATACACAGGCAAGACAGCTGCTGCTTACACCTAATTCCAAAGAAGCCGAGTTCTCCTTGGAGGGCACAGAGGTGGAGACAGGAGGAGACCAAAGCAACTCGGACTGCTCTGTTCCCCGACAGCAACCGCTGATCACTGGCAACCTCGAAGCCAGAGATCAGATCCATGATCTTACTGTGAACCAGGGACATTTTCTCCCAGGAATGACACTGGCCTCTCGCCTCCTGGTGATGCCTGCGGAGCATCCGGCTCGAGAGCAACAGAGAACAACACGAGAGGTGGCGTCAGGACCCGTCTGCACAGCGCCACATCCACTCCCACGATTCTGTTTTTCAACTCTGGGCTCCAAAACCTCCACATCATGCATTTTTGTCCAGAAGAGACAAAAGAGTGAAGTTTCCTTCTTTTAAACTTCTGTTTATCTTTTTGCTTCATTTTTGAGTTTTCCAAAAGCAAAAATCCAGGGCCAGGGATTTAGCTCCACGGCATTACACCTGCTTCACCTGCATAGAGTCCTGAGTTTAATCTCTAGTACCAAAAAAAAATTAAATTAATTAAAATTTCGATATATGGACCCCAATTATTTTTTTTTAAAAAGTTAACTTCTGCTGAATGAACAGGGCCCCGAAGGAATCATTTCTCTGGGGACCTTGTGATTCCTGCCATGATATAATCGTAAGAACGCAGGAGCGAGGCGAGGAGAGCTTGTCTGTGAGCAGCCGCTGCCCTGGCTTCTCGCTCAGCATTCCCTCCAAGTTGGCTCAAGCCCTGCGGGGTGGGACTCAGTGGTACCCACGTCCACCGTGGTGCCAGCCAGGACCCACCTGCTCCTCAGTGGCCGGATGCCAGAGGAGGCCAAAGGATTCACAGAAAGCTGGGCTCATTCCTTTGGGGCTCTACAAAAGCAATTTCCCCTGAAGCTAGACTGTCCCAGCCACGTGGCATGGGAACCCTGCCGTGTAGAGCAGTGGATCTAATGACTGGAAATTCCACAGAGAACAAGGGGAAAAAATGGAGAGAAAGATACATTTGCCAGATTTTTACTTTGCCAAGAAAGGATATTTAAAAAAAAAAAAAAAAAAAAAAAGCCCTCTCACTGTTGCTTCTTTCTGCTTTTTTCCCAATATTACTTAGTTGTTTGTTATCTGGCACATTCCCACACCCGTATAACGTATTACTCCTCCTGCCCTTCCTTCCCTCCTCTCCTGGCTCCCTCTGATCTTTTTCCTTTTTCTTCTATTTCTTCTGTTTCTAGACAGAAAATACGTGTCTTTGAACTAAGTCTTGGTTGGCCGGCCAACATGATGGTCTCCAGTCCCACCCGTGTTCCTGCAGGTAACAGAATTTCCATTTCTTCTCTTAAAAAAGAATAGCATAGTATCCTAGGTGCCCGCTGTTGTGGGGAAAGAGCTTTCAGGCAAGGTGTTGGTGTCATTCCCTTTCCGGACTGGCATGGTGCCAAGCCAACACCCACATCTCTCAGAAAGAATCAGTGGGTCTCAGACTTCCATTCCTCTTTTTTTATTTTAAGTTTTTGAGACAGAATCTTTGCTTTGTAGTTCAGGTGGGCCCTGAGTTCACTAAGTAGCCCAGGCAAGTCTCGAACTCACAGCATTCCTCCTGCCTCTGCCTCCCGAGTGCTGGGATTATAGGTGTGAGCCACCATGCCTGGCATTGTGGTATGTGGTTACCAGGGATTGAACTCAAGACCTTGAGCTTGCCAGGTAAACACCAGAACCACTGAGCTAAATCTCCAGCTGCAGACTTCCATTCTTGCTGTGAAATTCTCCAGTAAATGAACCTCAGAATGAACCAACTGCTCCAGAAGTCATGCCCTCCTCTCCCTGAAAATAAAGAACAGAAAATAAGACTAACCACAAAAATGGAAGTACCACTTTTTATCCATCACAAACCACTTAAGTTTCCAGGCTCCATGTCAGCCTGAAACCCATGATTCCATCTCAGGGGCAGGAGAGGCTTGGCCCAGAGCATGATGAGCACTTCTGCCGGAGAAGGAAGAGCATCTGCACCTCTGCCAAGGCCTCCAGCAAGGCCGGGCCTCCCTCAAGGTCAGGGGCCTCTCTAGACCCCACTAGTGTGCAACGCCCAGACACTCTTGAAGGTCCATCCTCCTGGTTAGGCTGATATATCTGCAGAACGAAGAAATGGACGCTCATCCTGAGAGATGCCGCTGTTCAGTTGTGGGCCAAGAAGAGAATTCCCGGTAGCATTCAGAAGGCCCTTGAGGGCGATGCACCCCCGACCTGGGGTATTAATCCCCGGTCTCTTAGTCACAGCAACTTCTGTCCCCAGGAAAGGATACTATGCGATCTGTCCTCTAACTGAAGGTATGAGAATGTCTCTTGGGAGCTGAGAGTGCATGACATTGAATCAGTTTCCCTCATTCCTGTAAATGTCCCCACACTAGACCATGGGCCCCGTCACATAAAAGAGAACACCCACACTAAGAAAACACAGAACCCAAGCGCTTGTTTCAAAAAAGGGTCATGTATGTATATTAACAACCAGAAAAAGATAAAAGAGGTAAATAATATCAGCAGAAGAAAAATCAACACTGCTGGACATTTATTGAACTAACTGATACAACAGGGTGGTATTTTTAGTGTATCATATTGGCAAAATAAAAAATTACAATCGCCCTTTTCCCAGAGTCTGGAGAACCTGGCATCTCCTGTCCTTCTGGGGAGATAAAAACAATTGCAAATGCTCTGGGAGCCAGTTTTGCTTCACATTTTAAGTTTCAAAAATATCCACAACTTCTGACTCAATTATTTCACATGTGCAAATGTATTTCAGGCAGAAGATTGTGCAAAGATGTGCCAATATTAGAAAATTCAGTAAATATCCAACATTAGAACCCGAGATGGTTACAGAAACTCTAAGTTATGGGAAAGTGTAGAGACACATTAACTGTGTATTTGTTAAAGTGGAAAGAGGTTCAGACTATTTGGCTAAGCTTTTAAGGGGCTAGAGATGGTGAATTTTGTTATTTGGGCAGTTCCTTTGTAAACCACTCTTAAGCAGAAAGAATCTATCTAAGATAAGATAGATAATTCTCTGCTTTTAGATTTTATTTTGGGGGCTGATGGGGTCTGAGAATTGGGTAATGATAACTGGTCAATCACAGAGAAATTTTTGATATTATATCAGGGTATGAATTACTAGGAGGAGGAGAGGCTGAGAGTCCTCCAGACAGGGTAATCGTGCAAAGGCCCAGAGGCATGAGCAAGCTTTAGATGACACTTCACATCCAGCCAGACTACTCAACGACAGCAAAGACAGAGGGAAACCGAGCGACAGAGGTAGAGGAGCAAGGTCACGTTGTATGGGACAGATAAGCTGGAGTACAATTCTGTGTGCTGTGGGAGGGCAGCAAGGTCTCAAACAGGAGCTCAGGTCCCATCATCGTCTGTGAGCTGCTGGTCCTGTGGGGAAGAGGGGTTTGAGAGCACAAGAATAGAGACCATGAGGACGGTTGGCTGCTGCAACCCAGGCAAGTCTCCCAGGTGGCTTGGACAAGACTGAGAGGTAGAGATGGAGAGAAACAGTCAGGACCCATAGTGTTTGCTAATGGGTTGATGGTCCTAGGCTTCCCCTTCTTTCCTCTTTTTCTCCTCAAATCCTCCCAGCTCCCATTCTGGTCCCTGCCCCTAAAGATCCATCTCTGGGTCCTGCCCTGGGGTCCTAGGAGATTATTTGTCCCTCAGTCCCTCTCGTTTTAAGCCAATTCAAGCTGGTTTTCTTAGATGATATTATCAAACTCCCAATAGCAATTTAAACCAGCTACAGCAGTAGCTCAAAGAAAGACCAGGAAGATGAGGTAGCTTTCCCAGTTCTGAATGGCAGAACCAAGAGGTAAACCCAGGTCCTGCAGGCCCAGAGCCAACACCTCCTTCCCTATACTATGTTAGACCAGCAAGGTGCACCCAGCCGCTAGCTGCTAGGGGCAGTGGCTACCCCACTGCCCTAATTTCCCAGCCTCCCTTGCAGCTAGGTGTGAGCGTATGACTTATCTCAAGTGTAAAACGAGGAGGAGATAACACAAGCAGAATGCCTGCTCTATACTCTTTTCTCTCCCTACAGCCTACAACATAGGCTTGGGAGAAACTGGCTCAAATTAAGTCTATCACAATAAGAGGGGAATGGGGTGGGATAATGATTTATAAAGAATTTAAATTTTGGAATGACTACATGGAGCTAAGTCTCTCATCAACCTCAAAGTTCTGTCTGAACTGTTAGGTAGGACATATATACTTTATTCTCAAAGTCATACTATTGCTGAGTTTCTTTGTTACAGCAATCCAGCCTTACCCTAACTAATATATCATCTCAACACTATATATTTCTAAAACCTGGTGCTGTCTTCCTTTAAAAATAAATTTACCTCTCCGGCAATACCTCCAAGTAATGAGTAGCTCTTTGAGCCTCTCTACTCTTTTTTTTTTTTTTTTTTTTTTAGACAAGGTCTCGCTTTGTGGTTCAGGCTGGCTCTGAGCTCAGCCTCCAACTCACATCACAGCAATCCTCCTGCCTCTGCCACCCGAGTGCTGGGATTATAGGCATGAGCCACCACACCCAGCACTGTGGTATGTGGTGCTGATTGCTGCTGGGTGTAAGCCTCCACACCAAGTATTGTATGTGGTTTCCAGGGATCGAACCCAGGTCCTTGCGCTTGCAAGACAGGCGCCAGAACCACTGAACTAAACCCCCGGCCCGAGCCTCTCTAGTCTTGTCTATAGTTTAATTTGCCTAATCTGTGGACTAGATTCAATGCCCTGGTACGTGAACACTGAAAAGTAGTCTGGACTGGAAACCAAAATCAACATGACCTCTACGCACTAGGTATGAGAATTTATTTATACCAGCCAATGAGATGCCTCTTAAAGAGCTCAATCTTTGATCGAGATTCCCCAGAAACAGATGTGACAGTCACTTCCTGGTGATTTTATTCCAAAATTTACAGGAATCTAACTATTCCCTGAACCTCCTCGTGATTCCCAATACTGACAGAGCTCCCAGAAAAACTGTATCCTGACCTATCTTGTCACTGAGCTTGGGCGCACCTGCCTGGAGGTCACAGCCCTGCGCTCATATTCCAATAGCTTCCAGGGTGCTGCCGAAAGTGGGGCACATAATGCTCCCAGAGTGTGGGGCATAAATATTTCCTAACAGGAAAGGAGAAGAAATAGAAGATGAGGAAAATGGACCATAACCTTGAGGAAATGCTCTGGGGTTTGGACTCAGATGGACATGGATTCCAACCCTGACTCTCCCACCTGCTTATCAACTCACTTCCCATTTGGACTCACTTTCCTCGATTCCTATTCCTACCTCATAGCCAGGTCCTGAGGACTGAGGCAGAAACGCCAACATACATTGAATGTGCGGGCAAGGAAGGAGCTAAGACAAAACTGCAAAATGAAATCCAAACCAAGCCTGCCTACAGAAGAGGAAGTGGGCAGACCCCCCCCCCCCGGGTCACTGTGAAAGGAGTGTGCCCTGCCAGCTGGCCCCCAGGTCTCTAAGTTGTCAAAGACAGGCTTCTGTGGGTGCCACTGTGGGACAGGAGGACATACTCGCTGACCACATCCCAGCTGGTCTGCAGCTGCGGCAGCCCAAACCCTGCAACTATCCCAGCGTTTTAACCAGCCAGCAAATCACACGGCCAAAGCCCCAAGGGAAGTCTTGGTCTAGTCACCCTATTTTGTGGCCCAAATTGAAGAGATAACAATGAAGAAACGTGGTTTTTGCTTTCTCTCCCTACAGCTGACAGTTGACATATTTAATCGCAAACACCACAGAGCTAAAGTCTGCTTCCTGCCTTGACTGCAGCCTTACCATGAGATGGAAAGTGAAGGCCTATGTGAAAAGAGGCAAAAAAAAAAAAAAAGCATAATGGATTAATTATTATCGTCAGCATCAGGCTTTTAATTTAAATACATGGACACACTACCAGATAAGGAAGACTGGGTGATTCTTCATACCTAGCTTAGGGTTCCCTGCCACGCTGAGACCGTGGTGTCTGGCCCATTCCATGACTGCTCTGAACAACACTCCCCCCCCCCCCCCACCGATTTTCCAGTCTCTAGAATGAGCACTGAGCATTATCTCTGGGGAATCCTCTCAGTTCTTAAGGGAATCACAGACACCCCCACTGAGTTTTCAGATTTTTCCCACTTCTGCCAAGCATTTAGATTCTCCACCAGCCTCCTGACTTCCCGATGTACACTCAGCATCCTGGGTCACGCCCTTGATAATAAATACTACATCACGATTAACACGCATCCAGCTGGTCTTACCACATAAAGTCCCACCCACATCATTTCTCACTCAGTAACCTCCAGTGCCTCCCTCTGGCTCCATGGTAGCCAAAGTGCTCCATGATAAGGCCCTACGTCTGAAATTTGTTCAATATATTTGCTTCTTCTGTGACTGTTGTTTTTATCCAATACAAACTGTCCGAAAGCCGAGCGTATCTTGCCACCTTTGGCTTGGTTAAGCTCCCCTGCCCTTGTCGTTTTCGCCATGTGGTCCATATGTTCCTTCTTCCCTACTCACAGCTGTGGAACATAGTAAAGCCCTAACCCTAAGGCAAAGTCAGTGAGGTCCTCTCTGTGGTCCTCTGCCTCCCGCTGTCTCATTGCACCCTCCAAAGGAGCTTCCCACCACCTCCTGCCTCCCTCTCAACTTCTCCGGGATTCCTAAGAAACCGATTTCTCTGCTTCAAGCACTTCTGGGTCACCACATCACTGAATCTCACTGAAGAGCACACTTGAACTTGACTTCCCTCAGTCAGGGCTCCCATAGGGTAGCTGTCTTGCTTCATGGTCTTTATTATTATTGGTATTAGTCCGAATTTGCAATAGATACTGACTATGTTCCTTGTGGAGAGTTGGTATAAAACATATCTCAGTTCTTTTTCATCCTCTTCCTACCCCTCCATCTCTTAGCCCCATTCTCTTTGGCGAAAGATCTGTTTCCTATTATCTATCTTTCATTTTGCTCTGTATTTACATTTTTGGTTTCTCATATTTAAGCTCATGGGTCTGACTTATTTCACTTAACATAATGGTCTCAAGGTACAACCATTTTCCTACAAATGACTCATATGCGTCCTTCTTAATGGCAAAGTACCACCTAAAAACTTCATTTTCTTTAGCCATTCATCTGTAGACAGATACATAGGCTGCTTCCAATATTTACCTTTTTATGAGTTGTGCTGCTACAAACACAGGTATGCCTGTATCACTGTGATATGTCTCTTAACTCTTTAGGGTAGATACATACAAAACGGCTGGGTCCAATGGACTTTGTAGTTTTAGTTTCTTGAGGGGTCTCCACGCCGATTTTTCTGGCCACTCTTGACAATGACCCCTTAAAACCCATTAGAAAGAAGCCATAAAATCAGAATAAGTAGCCCTCCCCTCCCTCCTCCCTCACTGAGCCCTTTCCCGTGCACAAGTTCCAGCTCTGCAACTATGCGCCCCTGCATGGATACACTTGCTGTATCCCTCTCATTGGCACTCTCCAACCGAACTCACCCACCCGTGTCCATAAACATGTTCCGCCCACGTCTTCAGCCCCCGAGGACGAGCTCCTTCTCCCTTATAGGGTGGGCTCCAGAATGTCTATCACTCACCCTAACAGCAGCCTCCTGGAAGGAAAACCTTAACGGCACATGCGCACAGGCTAGACAGGACATGGCTGAGCAGCTACGGGGTCTCCCCACAGCCTTAGAGGCTGACAAGCTCTCCTGTCCCAGCGCCACTGCGAAGCCTGTCCTTGTCCCACCGAAGCGAGAGTGAGAGTCAGCCTCACTTTCTCCCAGTCACCAGACAGAAAGGGCAGGGCACCCAGTCTGAAGGAACAGTGGCCGGTGCCCTCTGGTTCACCCACTTCACCCTGAACCACTCTTTGAAGCTGCGCTCTCGCCCAGCAGCGGCCACTAGTCATCTGGTGACTGGTGAGGCCACAGACAGGCCTCAAATGACTCCCATCCCAGTAGCCGGGCACTCCGCTGCGACATCAGCTCCAAGTCCCCGGGACACGAAGCACAGCTCTCTCTTCCTGCGTGCTCAGCTCCGAGCCCGCTTCCCAAGGGAAGGGAAGCCCAGAACACCGGAAACTGCCTGAACATGTTTGCCTCTGTAAACTTGGGGCCAGATTTCCTTTCTCCCTCGGCAACTCTTCACAGCGGACAAGAGAAACTAGTATGTTACTAGTCATGTAGTGTGGCAGACATCTGCTTCCTCGCCCTTGTTTTTTAGCGACCTTGCTGAACCAGTCTTAGCCTGTTTACTGCGCAGACTCTGAAAGAATTCAGGCATTTTGAAGACAACGATTCAGCCGGGTTCAGGATTAGGATGATTCTCCACTGTTGGCTGAAGGCACATGCACTTGTTACTTTGCACCCTAAAAAAAACACCCTCACTCTCATTGAAATCTGAGAGTTCAGGCGGGCATTCCAACTGCCTGCGCAGTCTCAACTTCATGAAGTACTTAATGAGTAGCATTAACATCCGTCCTCTTCTCCTGGGGCGTCTGTGCTCAGGAAGGCGATAGCTGCTGGCTGCCCCCACTGCCTCAAGGCTGAGCTGAGAATTGTCTGTCCCCATCTAGCGAGTGGGCTATTTGAACCTCAAGGCGACAGAACCCTGCAGGGCACTTTCCAAAAGCTCCCTTGGAAAGAGATGTTTCTACTTATAGGTCGTTTGGAAATGCCAGGCAATTTGAAGAGCTGAGCGAAACTCTGAATGAGTCTTTCAGAGAGCCTGCAGTAGCCTACTACGTGCCAGACACTGGGCCGAGTGAGGCAGGCAGCGATTATCCGGGGGGTCCTGGTTGCAGCCTCCTGAGGACCAGTGTCTGGAGGAGGACGAGGACAGTTGGCGAAGGGCTGCCTGGCGGCGCAGAATTACAGGAGGAGATCAGGACTGGCAGGTGGGGCTTGAGACACAGGATTCCACCCTGAAGGGACGTTTCCCTAACAAAGGCAGAAGTTTGAGAGATGAAGAGGGAAGAGACTGGCCTTCCCCCAAATATTAGATCGAGAACACGCACGCCCGCACACACGCAATTCCTAGTACAACTCTTCTATTTATAGACAAGGAAACTGAGGCCCAATAAAGCTCGAAGACTTGCTTGGGGTCAGAGCTAATTATAGAAACCAGTCTTGCCCTACCCAATCCTTTTCTGCTAAATCACATGGATTTTATTTATATCTCAGTTATAGATCATCCAAATACGATGGGCCAATAAAACAAAATATCGAATTTAAAAACCACATCCCTCAAGACCACAGGCATAAATAACGATCGTATTTTCGTGCGGATGATACCTTTTCATTTTGCAAATTCAGAAGACTTCGCATCGAATCAGAATTTCAGACAGTTTGTGCAGGGAGTAGAGAAGGTCATCGCCCAGTCTCAAACGCGCCGGCCGCTCTGGCAGCTCTAGCGGCGCAGTGCTAATCTGGGCGTGAGCTATGTGTCCGGGCTGACTTCGCGCCTGGCCGCTCCGGGATGTACCGAAGCCAAGGTCGCAGCGCGTCGCCAGTGTGTGCCCGCGCTGCACTGACACGTTCATTTGAAAAAGCCCATGACATGCTGTCCGCAGGCTGCGCGCGTGCAGCTCGGGAAAGGAGCGCGGCGGGGCGCAGTGACTGAAGGTTACCTCTGGGGCAGGCTGCGGGGCGGGCGGGAGCTACGGTCTTCAGGCCCCGGACGCTCCGGAGTTGTGTAGAATCGGACGCGAGAGGGTGTTCGTAAATCAGACGTGTAATACGTGGGTGTTCGGGTCCCCCCCCCACCAAAGATTCTTAAAAGTAAAATCTCGATTCAACAAAGGTGCGTGGCCTCAGGGCGCCCACCTTGGATAGAAACGGTCTTCCCTAGAAGCAAGAACAACTTCCCCGGCCCTGAAGGTGGAAACGCTCACCACGCCGCTGCGCCCTGGGAGCCGGAAAGTTGGAGGCGCCGCAGGGGTCGCCGCACTTGCCGCTCCTCCCCCACCCGACCCCAGCACCCGGCGCGGCTCCGCGAGGGTGGGGCGAGGCGGAGCATCCGGGGCCGCGCCCACCCCGCCCGCGCTCGCCCCCGCCGGCTCCTCGGGCGCCCGCCCCTCCTTCCGCGCGCAAACCATCCTCGCCACGCCAAGCTCGGCGGCAGCGGGCGGGCGCTGGCGAGGGACGGGGCTGGCCGAGGCCGCCCCGCTCCGCAGTCGTCTGGAGCCGCTGGTCCCGGAGCACCGCCTTCCGCTCCGGCGGCTTGTGCAGGCGCTCGCAGCCATGCAGCCGGGGAGCAGGCGGCGCGCCCCGGACCGCTGCTGAGCCGGCCGGGGCCGCGGGGACCCGCGCCAGCCGAGCGACGCCCGGCGCCCCCTCTCCGCCCGCAGCCCGGCCAGCACCACCCCCCGCGGGCCGCAGGGGCTCATGCAGCCGCCAAGGTAAGCGCGGGCAGCGGCCGGCTGCGATTCCCCGCGGCGCCGGAGACACTTGCCGGCCACCGCACTGATGTGGTCCGCCCGGGCCCGGGCTTCCTCTTGCCCAGATTCAGAGCTCTGCTGCGCCTGGATCGCCTTAGCGCTAGGCAGAGGGAAAGTTTTGTGGTTTAGTGTTTGTCTTCTCTTTTTCCTCTAAACTGCTCGTGCACTGCGCGCAGTCGGCAGACCCCCGCAGCTTCCTCTCCCCCAGGAGTGGCCTGAGGCCCCTCTCCCCTGCCGGCTACCTTCTTTCCCCCTATGGAGAGGAGAATCACGATCTGCTTTCCCCTGAGGACTCCTCCTGGGTCCGCGTCGTCCGGGCATCCGCCTCCGTTTTGGCTTGGAGTTGCTGGGCCACGAGACCCGGGGGCATTGGCGCGGGGCACATTCTGGGCACCTAGTCAGGTCTGGGGACGCACGGGATTTTGGGGCAACGCGGAGAAAGGGTTGGGGCTCCCCAGAGGTTCCCAGGCTGGGCACAGCGTCCAGAGCACCGCGGGAACTCAGGTCTTGGTTTACGCCCTGGCCCTGGCTCGTCCGTGGGTGTAGACTGGGGTAAGGGGACAGGTGTATTTAGGGGGAGGGCGCGTGTGAAGCGCCCTAGGATGCAACTCGTGATTGCCCCTTATTAATTGTAATTGCATTAGATTTGCTCGGAGGTAGAATCAATTTCCCCAAATTGGAATTTTAATGGGAGCCTATGAGCTGCTATTATGCGGTTTCGGGAGGCGTTGGATTGTATTTGTTTTATAAATTGGGTGTCTCGCGGACGGATTAAGGGGGGAATCGCGCCATCTAGCGGAAGTGGTGAGCTGCGCCTTCCTTTCAGACAGCAAAGTTGAGGTCTTTTCTAAGATTTCTGCTTTAGGTGAAGAGGTGGAAACAACCGTTGCATCTGCGAAAGACTAATTCTCGTAGTCCTTGTTGTTCCCTGGAGCCGAGCGTGCCGCCACCCTGAGCTCAGCACTCCTAGCTCAAGAGACAGAAGTGCAGGTTGTACTGAGTGGCAGGTTGTCCCCTCGAAGACCTCTGTCATTTTCTCCACTTGGTTTTAGAATCTTCCAGCAAAAAGATAAGGTAAAGTGTTACATGCCTTAAGATGCCTTTTCCCTGGCGTCTGTCGCAGAGGTCTGGAAATCCTGTGTAGGACCTTGCTTTTCTGCTGTGCATCACAAGACAGGTGGCTTTCGGACAGATTTTGGGCCAAGAGCCCTAGGGTTAGGATTTGGAGTCCGCACAGGAGCAGGGCCATGTGCCGGGGTGGCATTTTCCCCATATAAAGTGAGGGGACTTGCTGCTGCACTACCACAGCAGTAACCAAGACCCTCTGCCCGCCGTGATCTCGCTTTGAGAACTAGGATGTCCTGTGCTCGGTGGCACCCAAGGTGCACAAAGGCGCTGGGTGGGGCACCCACACGTCAGCGGGCTCAGTATTCTCCAGGGGACGTTAGAGCTGCCCTTCCAAGGTGATGTTAGCCTTAGCCGTGAGCCAGCTCCTCCTGTCCCAAAGGGTGGGGAGCCCTGTGCTTTTCCCTTGTGACCTCCCCCCCCCAGCTCCTCCAGCTGGGCTGGGAACAGGGAGACCCCGGCGCCTTTGTTCAAGATCCCTGCTCATATCTTTCCCCTCCCGGTGACAGACAGGTGCTCAGGCTCCCAATACACATGCGGGGTCGGCTGTCCCCAGCACCGCTGTAGCTGTCTCTAGGCCTAGGTGCAGAGGCGGCATCTTCTCTCCCCGGATGCTGCCCCCACCCGCGGGAGGGCGTAACAGCCCGTGAGGAAGGCGGAAGGCTCGGAGACTCCGCTTGAGTGAGATTCCTGGGGTGAGCCCCATCAGCCTCGTACACAACAGTTCTTAGAGGAGCAAATGCAAAAGGAACAGACCCAGAAAGTCCCTTCCCTGGGAGGAGGGGGTCCACGCATCCTGGGCACTAAGCTCGCTACCGTCAGGAAATGGCCAGGCACAGAGGCAGGCATTTCTAGTTCCGAAGAGAAGAAACTGATGACCAGGATTCTGCGGGTCTCAAGTGCTTTTTTCCGCTTGGGCCTTGCTGGATGAATTAAGTTTAAGTCCTGGCTTTCAGCAAGTATGGCTGCAAAGTTTGGTCATGCATTAAGGCGCAAGAGCGTAGACAGGAAAGGAGACGTGGTGGCTGGTCCCCTGAGAAGTCTGCCATCCATAGAGTGAAACTGAAAAATAAAAAACCGAGATGGCTGTGCAGGTTTGCTAGAATCTGTTCATTCTGTGAAAGGAAGGGAGCCGTGCCCTTTAAAGAAAAAACACTGCCAAGAGTCTGAGTCCTTCAGTAAAATAACAGCATAAGTTTAACTCAAGGAAGAGAGTCCTTCAGGCCCCCTGCTTGACTGATGGCCTCACTCACGGCTCTTCCCACGCCGGCTCCCTCCCCAAGCTGGGATCCAACCGAGGTGAGCACTTAGCACCGAGCTCACCACTGGCCTTTTTATTCTTTCCTGTTTGACCTAAACATTCATTATCAGCTTCCCCCTTCTCAGGGCAGCAGCTGCAAGGAGCAGTGAAGAAATGGAGGACTGGCTGGCCCACATGGTCAGCTCCTCAGTGACAAATGAATACCCTGAGGAAGGGAACCCAAGGATGTAGCTCAGCAGTGGCTGCCTAGCAAGCACAAGGTCCTGAGTTCAATACCTAGTACTGGGGGAAAAAAAGAAGAAATGGAAAGATTCCAAGTTTCGGGGCCGGGGATTTAGCTCAGTGGTTCCGGCACCTGTCTTGCAAGCGCAAGGGCCTGGGTTCAATCCCCAGTAACCACATACAATACTGGGTGTGGAGACTCACGCCCAGCAGCAACCAGTACCACATACCACAGTGCTGGGTGTGTTGGCTCACGCCTGTAATCCCAGCACTCAGGAGGCAGAGGCAGGAGGATTGCTGTGATGAGTTTGAGGCTGAGCTCAAGGCCAGCCTGAACTCCAAAGCGAGAACCTGTCTCAAAAAACCTAAAAAAAGAAAAGAAAAAAGAAATTGGCCTCCAGGGGCCACAGAACAGAGCACTCCAGAAGAAACATCTCCACAGCCCTCGCTTCTTCCACAAATGGATTTTTCTGATTAACAGAATAGCACACAGAAATGTTCCATTCATAGTTCATAAAAATTACAGGGTTTCCTCCAAATAATTGGTATCTGGAAGAGAATAATAATGAATATTTGAAAGTGTCGATGGATAATGTGCCTTCATTGGATATCCTTTACAGGAGGAGGTAGGGGATAAATAATAAATCGATTTTTAAATCCAATTGCATTTTGTCAGATGAACATACACTTACACAGGGAGGCAGAGCAGGAGACCCTGTGTAGACAGCGCCCCATCTGCATGCACTCCAGGAGTCGTGGTGAGGTCATTGACAGCATAGCCCTGGCGACAACTTCACAGTGCTGCATGTGGGCAGTGCATTTTGCCCAGCACATGAAATTCATAAGATTTTCACTTACTAGGTCACACACCCATCAGTGCAACTCACTAGTTTGATAATTCAGTTTCCAAAATACCGCTTTCAAAGGGCTTCCCTTGCTATTCATCTCAAGACAGTGTGGCAGAGCAGGCTGTGTGCCACCTCTTCCACCCTGCAGAGTTGTGTGTTGCTTTCTTTTTTCTCTGCTGGGAACATCCTGAGAAAGATACTCCCTAAATACTAAGTGTCTGATTCCTTCATGACCGGTGGATGCTCCTCACAGGGTCTGCTGGCTCAGAGTCTGGTAGAGAACATACTGACCCCCGATACTGAGTTGAGAATCCAGATGAACAAGGAAAAGCCAAGCATTTGGCTTAAAATTTGATTCTGGTGTGGTGGCACTTGCCAGTAATCCCACCTAGTCAGGAGGTTGAGGCAGGAAGATCCAAGGATCCAACTTGGGCAGCTTAGCAAACCTCAGTCTCAAAATAAGAAAGAGCTAAACATACGGTGTAGTGGCAGTTGAGGGACTCCAGATTCAATCCCCAGTAGATGCACACACAGACACACACACCTACACATATGTACATACACATATACACACGCATACACTCAGACACAAATTGAGACATCCTCTGAATGACATGAGAGAAAAAGACTAATTAGTTGATACTGTAGATTGATTTACTTAAAAGTTTTTCCTGTTACTTAATACCTAGCCAAGGAAAGTGCTCAGAATATTTGACCAAAGGGGGTGGGGGGAGGGGGAGACTTGCCATCGAAAAGGCAGGTAAAAGAGTTCTCCATTCTATCTGAAATTAGTGTTTTAGGGAGAAGGGGAGAGATTGCTCAGTGAAAATTTCCTTTTCTTAAAGTAATTTTATATTTTTGTTAGTGTCTGGAAAACTATTTCTGTAAACACATTCCCATTTCTAATGCATGGCCCATCATTTTACACATGGGATATATTACTTGTCCGACGGAAAAAGGTAAACCCCGGATACAGATGGGAAGCAGCTGTGTTTTGTTGAGAAAAACACTGAACTTGGCCTCACAGGACCTGCGTTTGGCCCCTGCGCTGCCATTTAGACTCTAGGGGCATTTAGTCACCTGAGCTACACCTCCGGCCTCAGAGAAATGGCTGCGCCTGCTGCATGAGTAAGACATCTGTGTTGGTGGTAAGCATAACCCCAGCAGGAAAACAAAGTTAGCTAGGAGACCTTGGGGGGGTCCTGCTGGTTCCCCCAGTTCCCACACGGCCTTCCATTGCAAATCTAAGCTTTAGAGTCACGCGGTCGGATCCCAAATAACAGCTCGTCCATGATACAAACCAGTCCTGGCAGCTGCTCCCCTGTGCGGTCTCTGTCGGCCGTCTGTCTGTCTGTCTGCATAGGTTATCACGTCTGACCTCAGTCCCCACATCAGCCTCTGAGCAGGTCACGACTGTCCCATTTGAGAGAGGAAGTCACTGAGGTCTTAGTCTTTCGAGCTACATATCTCAGCCAGCGTGCGCTATTGCCTCGCTCATGGTAAAGCAAAATTTTTCGCTACGTGGCACAAATTTAAGAAAGAAAATGGTGGGGGTGGAGAAGACGATCATGTGAAGAGCCTCGAGTTCTTTGGCCCTTTTTCGTCTCCTCCTGCCATCAGCTCAGCCTCCTCTCCATTCTGCTCAAAACTGTGCTGAATTTGACGAATAACTTGGTTATCCGTTCCTACTGCTAAATGTCTGTGGTGTTTGCGCTCGGCAACGAAGGGAATCGTTCATTAATCCCAACACTGCAGCCTTCTGCTGCTGGCTGAGGATGCGACAAGACGCACTCTCGGTTCACACCGTCGCCGTGTGGTAGATAAATGGTCCCATGCCGGCTCTTTTCTAGGTAGCTTCTGGAAGGGGGGGAGAGAAGCACGGTGGCCTGATTACTTAGTCCCTCATGTGTGCATGTGCCCAAAAGCCTCCTGAAGAAGGACAGGCCGTCACGTAAGGTGTAATGTCAGGTGCACGCAGTATGACTGAACATTCGCATTGTTTTAGCATTCACTACAGTAAGTCACACCATCGTGAATCCCTCTCTTCAGACACACTTCTCCCATCACTCCCGCCTCTTTCTGAAGCAGCTCAGACTCCTCTTTCCTGAGTGTCTCCAAGTTGTACTCCTCGGCGTCCTGAGTCCTTTCAAAACGCCTACCTTTCATGGTCGTTTTGAGTTCAGGGGAGAGCCTCCAGGGGCCTGATGCTGGACTCGGTGAATAAGGTGGACAGGGACAGGGATGTGCGTGCTTGTTTTACAAGCCTGCCTTTCCGGGCAAGGCTCTGGGCAGCAGCGCCCCACAGAGGGCATGTTCAGAACTGCTTCAGAAAATACCGAAAGTGATGGGGAAAGTGTGCTGGAAGCCAGAGGTGTTGGGGGAGGGAGGATTCATGGTGCTGTGTCTTTAGGGTAATAAAATTCTTAGGTAAACACTGTATTTTCTGATCAGCCCTTCTCTCATAGCATTGTGGGGGGTCGTTACCAAACTGTTTCGTGCTGATGTTAAAATACAAAATGTCACTCTTCATATAACAATTCCGGGGGGCTGGGGATTTAGGTCAGTGACACCGTGCCTGCCACACAATCCCCAGCACTGAAAAAAAAAAAAAAAATCCTTGTATCTTCTCTTGAGAAATGTATAAGTATGACATTTAAGGCCTCAGAATGACTCCTCACAATCAGGTATCTACGAACCAGTTGGTTACATAGCCAAAGGTTTACTGGATCCCATATGGGAGATTGTGGAGCCAGGACAGCCTAGGGAAGCCAGGCCATACTTCTGCAGCGGAGAAGCTGAGGATCCAGACAGTGGGGCAGGTGCAGCCAAAGCCACCCCCACGCCCAGCCTCCGCCCTTCCCCATAGCCACACAGTGTCCTGAAAGTCTCCATCGCAACCCTGACAGTTTAGCAGTTTATTAGTGCTCTTGTCACTTTAGTGAGCTTGGTAGGAGGAATCTGCAAGCTTATCAAAGAGATGGATCTGAGATGCGGACAGTGGGGAAGAAGCTTTCCTGCTTGGATCGGTTGTTCCCTGGTTATAAGTTCTCACTCCCACTAGGAAGAAATGGGAGAAGAAGAGCAGGAAAAGACGTGGCTGATCCGGGATTTCCTGGGAATCTTATAGCTCTGCAGGGACAGGTGCAGAGAAGGCAGGAAAGGCGTAAATCCCAGGGCCATAGAAATGCAGCTGCAGAAACTGCTAGCGGATCCAGAGGCTCTCAGTCAGCCTGGCCCAAGGCCGGGGACTGTGCAGGGCAGCATGTGGTACATGTGGGGTCCACAGAGACAGAGAGAAGGATGGAGGAAGTCTGTGCCTGGAAGCAGCTCGTCAGAGGTGGCGAGACAGCAGAATTGTCTGGGCCTGCACAAGCCCCCTGGGTGATGTCGGACAGGTCACTTACCCTCTAGAGCAAGCATTCGAGTAAGTAGGTCATGTTGCATCGCGCTGGTATGGACAGGCACACAGCCCTTTTGGTTGGAGAAGGGGTTCCTGATTCTCTAGTTCACAGTGGGATGGGAGGATTCATAATGCTATTACACTAAAAAAGAATATAAGGTAGGGGGGCCGGGGAGTTAGCTCAGTGGTTCCGGCGCCTGTCTTGCAAGCGCAAGGACCCGGGTTTGATTCCCCGGTATATTCCCACATAACAGTACTGGGTGTGGAGACCCACACCCAGCAGCAACCAGTACCACATACCACAGTGCCGGGCGTGGTGGCTCACGCCTGTAATCCCAGCACTCGGGAGGCAGAGGCAAGAGGATTGTGGTGTGAGTTTGAGGCTGAGCTCAGGGCCAGCCTGAACCACAAAAAGCGAGACCCTGTCTCAAAAAACCTAAAAAAAAAAAAAAAAAAGAATATAAGGTAGGAGAAATCAAAGCTAATTGTTTTAGGTAAAATGATCAATAGATTAGAGAGGTACATCGATTGATAGGTTTTTTCGTGTGCTTGTGTGGACATGGAACTCTCTGGAAAGACATATAAGAAACTGTTAACAGGTATCGCCTCCAGGGAGAGTCATTTAATAGGAAATTGACTTTTTTTTTTAAATCATGAGCCTGTATTTTAATATATTTGTTGCTAGACTGATGAAAACTGAAAGCCCAGATGCGGAGACTTCCCACCATTCCCTTCCCTTAGCAGCTTCTTTCCTCTGTGGCAGCACACAGACCCCAGGGCAGACCTGCTTGGGGAAGCTCAAAGAGGACCGCCCAGTGCACCCTGCTGGCCTGAAGGGCCCCAAACTCTCTTCATACAAGTTGCCCAAGGTCATAGACACTAACCTCAGGCGGTCTGGTCCCAGTTGTCCAAAAGGTCAAATGCTGATGGAGGTTTTCTCCTCGCATCTGAGGTCAGTGCTAGTGAAGAAAAGCACTGTGGGTCATGTGACCATCACCAGACTCTGTACATCTTGTACATGTGACGCCATGTTTTGTAGTCAGTGGTCCCGCTTGACACAGAGTCCTCTCCAAAACCCTCGCCAACCCCACGGAGGCCTGTGTTGATGTTACAGTAATGGGGTGTGAACCTGGGTTTCAGTACCACCACAGAAACTCAGTGCTGGGGCTGGTATACTGCCAAATTGGGGGCCCCCATGTCCAGCTCATCGCAGGACTCCCTCAAACCAATTCAAAGCCCAGCCAGAGCCAGACTTAGTTTTTGTTCAAAGTGCAGTACAGAAAAACAATCCATAAATAAAAAGATTTGCCTTACATGAGAAGAATAGTTACTGATCTGCTAACATACATTTCAGACACCCCCAAGAGCTGAAGTGTGCTGAATGCATATGAACAAATTCAGGTGGAAGGTGAGCTCTTGAAATAATCAAAGAAGTCTTTTTTTTTTTTTTCATTAAAATACTGGCATAAAGGACCTGTTTTAATTGCTGTGAAGAAGTCTCTTCATGGAGAAGAAGATGTGTGCCCCAAACCCAGGGAAAGTGTGCCTACAGACAGGAAGATAGATGCAAGGAGAGTGCGAGGAGTAAGTCCTGAGAGTCTACAGGGTCGAAGACGAGGTGTCTGATGCCAGAGCGCTGACGAGATCCGAGATCCGAATGCCCTGGAAGCAGAGCGGTAGGGGAGGCCGCCTCCTAACTCTTGTGGGAACAAACAGCAAGGAAGTCGAATGGAAGGAGGCAGGGGTGTCTGTCCTCTTAGCCACAGTGGGCATCTGTCCTTCTGTGTGGCCCCTGTGTACCTCCTGTGCCTCAGGCCACCAACAGGCCTGTGTGGGGGTGGAATATATGCTAAAAGAGCTATCGAAAGCCCCCACTTGAAAGTTTTTCCTGGAGCAAATACAGCATGCCTCCCAAAAAGCATGAAATGGGACCTTGTAGTAGAAGAGGCAGACACAGCCGTGTGGAGTGTAGACTCTCAGAATTCCTTCAGACCAAGCTCCGCCCCCAAGGTTGTTTACAATACTAAGTCACTCCTGAATGCAGGGACGGGATGCTTAAAGAGACAGGGAAAAAACAGGATGGGCCGGTGCTTTTCTAGGTGATGAGTTATGAACAGGAGGATCCCCTCCCCCAGTGTTGCTCGCGCTCCCAAACTCGGTGTAAATTTGCAGAGATTATCTGAAGGCGAGAAAGCTCAGATGGTTCCAGGCCTGTGGATGAAATGAAGGCTCTGCAGAAATAGCAAACAAATGGTGATTAACTGAGGGACAAACATGATTGAGCAAGAAAAACAGAAAATTTTGTCGGTGCAAGGCTCAGTTAACATATTTACAAGAACATAATCCAAATTGTAAGAAAATGAACTCTAGGTAGTCTGTTTATAGGCACCAAGGAAATTGTGAGGGTCTTTCCAAAACGTTTGCTTGCTAAAGGTCACACGGGACCAAGTGTTCAGAAAATGCCAAAATGCTATCAGAAATGGTACTAGAAACCAAGCCAAGAAAAGTTCTACCCAGGCTTGACAGACCTGGCAGTTTTATTCCCTTCCTCGGCAGAAAACATCTCAGCATGCTAAAAGGATGAGCAGAGACAGCCTTTCAGAATAGCACATCCGCTCTGCTTCAGAGAGCTTTGGCCTGGAAAACAAGCCCAGTGCCATGATGTGACCCAAGTCTAAAACCTTGGAGATTCTGGAGAGTGCGAATGAGATCTGAGAGGACCAGACCCCAAAGTAGCAATTGAAGTTCAAAGGAAGCATTCGAGGGATAAATGAAAAAGAAGACTTGATCTCACCCAAGTTCCAGAGTGAAGCAGCCCAGTTTCTTGTCACATGATGAAGAGAAAGTTGTTCAGAGGAGGAGTAGAAGACAGGAGCCTGCTTGGGAGATGTCACCAAATTTGTGGCCATTGGTGAATGGTGGCTTAAGAGCCACTGGGTGCACCTGTTGACCAGAATACCTGGGACCAACACTGAACCATGAACGTTTTCCAAATGGCCCAAGGGGAGAAATCTTAAATCGGAGCTAATATCATATGAACGAGGAACTTGGTGGTTCCCGGAGCTAGAGAGGACCTGATGTAGCCTAGAGAAGGAAAGGATGACCTGCAGGGGGTGACACCTAGCCTGGAAGAGCAATAGCCCTGAAAATGCCTAGCTGCTCCCAGAGTTTAGGAGATTAAAGGCAAATTGAACAGAAACAGTATGGCAGGCAGGGCACACTGGCACACATCTGTAATCCCAGCACTGGGAGGCTGAGGCAGGAAGATCCCAAGCTCAAGTCCAGCCTGGGCACCCTACTGACTTGGAATGAACCTGCCTTGAAGTTTTTGTTTTGTGTTTGTTTTTTTTAAGGACTGAGAGTATACAGTTCAGTCCAAAGGCCCTCAGTACGTGATAAGTAAAATACATGGTGGCTCTGCCAGTGCAGGCTTGGCACCCAGCACTCATGCACAGTCGCCTTCATCTCAGATCATTACCTTCAACTCGTCCTGTTTTGGAATTGGATGCGGAAACTCGAGGTTTTCCTACAGTCACAGGAAAGCTTCTGCTTCTCCCACCTGGATCACTGGACCAGTCCAGCCTGGGTGACATGCCAGCCTCTGCTTTACCGAAGAGCCTCTTCTCTTGCCTGGCCTTGACTTTAAACCCAACATTCCATGTGCAGAGTTGACAGAGGGGCACACGTGCTCAAACTTAGGAACCTAGAGATGCTGCTGCACGTGAGCCTCCAGACAAGCGTATTACACACGCTCACATTTATGGGCTGTAGCTGTAGCTCAACAGGGACTCCCATGGGTCACACACCCCAGGCCCTGGCTTTGATCCCCAGCACTGCCAAAAACCAGCTGCTGCCCAGCCGTTTCCGTAAGGATAGGTGTAGCTGTTTGCTGTGGGGCACTGCATGTGTATTATTATTACCACCGACACACCGACTAATCCCAAAAGAAGAAACTGCTGATATGGTGGCCTTGGGTAGTGCTCCCCACTGCAATATCTGCTCCTCCTCCAGGCCCTCAAATAAGCCACACCTCTGCCCACCGTCTGCAGCGCCCCCAGCCGGGCTGGAGGCCTGGGCAGATCTGCGCACCATCATTGCGTTGCATGGGGCCAACCGGGGTTCTGCATTTAGTGGCCAGTACTAAGCTCCTTGGCCTCGGCTTGCTCACTGCACACCGAGGACGACCATGCAGCCGACCTGCACTCAAAAGTGTCTAGAACTGTAAAACAGCACCTTACATAAGAGCACTTCAGGATATCAGCCATTATTCTTCAGAACAAATCCTTTAAGATACCCCAGAAGGTGCCGCATCGTCTCAATTAAAGTCTCTCATTCAAACGTTTCTTTTCGCAATCATTCTATTACCTGTTTTTACCAACAGTGTTCATGCAGGCTGGAAATGAAGTGAGGGGGACTCATGCTGGGGCTGGCTGTTAGCTTTCTGTCACTATCGTGACTTAACTGGTATGGTGAATTTACAAAGAGGAAGGTTTTATTTCACGCTCACGGTTTTTGAGATTGCAGGGCAAGGCTTTGAGCTCCGGTGGGCTTGCGGGGTGACAGTTGCAGGATGCACAGGGTTGGGCAAACTGCACACCACGCTGAGAAGCAAAAGAGAAAAAGAAAAGGGGCCAGGCTCCCAAAATCTCCCTCGATGCCACGCCCATTATTCTTAAGGACCGCCCACTAGCTCTCACCTCTTAAAGGGCCTGCCACCTCAGTAGCAAAACCCCGGAACTTTGGAAGATAGTTAGCCTCTAAACTACAGTAGGGGCTGTCATATTTATTTCTTATCCCCTAGGAGCTAGCATACTGTAGATCCTGAATATCTATTTGGACTGATGGCTCGGACCTTGGATTTGGGAATATCCTGATCTTACCCAGAGGCAGCAAACTTGGAATCCCTGCCCCCACTGTCCCCTGGGACGGTTCCAGCTTCCTAAAGCGCCTGTCCTTTGCAGAGGCTGAGGAGAAGGAGCAGGGCCACCATAAGCAGTCTCTGCCTCAGGTCTTAGACCACAGCCTTGGGAAGGGTAAGTGCCCAGACTTGGTGAGACTCCTTGTCCCAAGTGAATACAACTGTAAGTGAAGTGAGATTCCCGGGAACACGGCTTGCTGAGTCCCCACATCCAACATTTTAAAAATTCGTTTCTCCTGGGCCAGGGATGTAGCTCAGCAGGCACAGCGCCTGCCTGGCAAGCACAGGGTCCCGAGTTCGATCTCAAGGTCCTGAGTTCCATCCCATTACCAAGTCAGCACAACCCCTTACTGGCCAATTTGGGACTGGGTTTCTCTTGGTAGTCAAAAATGTTTCGTTGCCAGCGCGGGAAGGGCCTGCTCTCAGGTCCCTCCGGAAGGCTGCACCGTCTCGCTGCATCCTGAGCCCCTGTCTCCGACCTAGAGCTGCCGCTGGTGTGACGGTGGTTAATTACAGTCTGAGCTGCCGGGAATGCTAATGGAGCTCCTCTCTTATTATGGAAAACCTTTAGAACGAGCTCGGGAAAGGCAAATTCCAGCAAATGGTGTTAATTGCTGGACCGGGGGTAGGGGTGGGGGTGGAAAGGCCAGCGTGGTGCCTCTGGCAGTCTGGCTCCCGGCCTTCCTCAGTGTGCCAGGGCTGCTACCGGAATGAGCGGCTGGACAGATTCTACACGTAAATCGCTGGACTAGCCCCCAGGGCTGGCACGTTTGAGATCTGGATTTTGAGACGTGAGCTCTCCGTGCACCAACCTACAGCATTTTGCACACTGCATTATTCAAATGAGTGCTTAAAAGGAACCCCAGTTGGGGAGAAGAATTAATTGTGCTGAACTTGTTGGTATGAAACCTAAAATGTTTCCCCAGTCCTAGGCCTCAAACTAGGACCCTTCAGCTTGCAGGCAGGCTCGGTGCCGCTGAGCTAAATACCCGGCCCCTGAGACTTAAAATTTTGAGGAAAATACAAGGGCACCCCAACTGTAAAGGAAAAGTTGCCTCCCTGACTTGTCTTGAACTAAGGAAATCAGCTTCCTGGGGCTCGTTGCCCCACGGTCCCCTTTCTCGTCTGTTTGGGGGAAGCCAGATTCAGACGCTGAGCTTCCAAGGTGAGGCTTTGAGAACACAGGGCCTTCTGCCGCGCCCCGGCCCTCTGCCAGGCAGCGGCGTCCTAGAAGGCAGCACAGCCGGCGGCTTGTGTGGCCCGCAGCAAGCGAGGGCTGCGATCGGGCTCAACAGGAACATCTATATTGGAGAAAAACCCAGATTTCTTTTCCCCCAGAGAACCAGATAGGCAGGCTGAGAATGAGATCGGGGAAGCAATGGATGAGTCAAAACGCTTGCTCTGGCTTCTTTGAGCTGCATCCAAAAGATGTTCCTTTGGGGGAAGTCGCCAATCCCGTAAATATGAGAGCAGAAGCGCTGAGGGGCCTGAGAAAGCTTGTGGAGGAGACAGCTTTTCTCCCGGAGAACAGGGACCGAGTTGAGAGATCGCGCAGCAAGCCCTCCCAAGGTCACCCTTGCGAGGGTTCCCGCGCGCCTCGGCGTCTTCTGCACCCACATCTGCCCCGGGGTGGCCTGCAGGCCCCTATCTGGGGACGACGCCCGGACAGATCCTGGGGAAGCGACGAGGCCCCGGGGAGGGCGGCGGAGGCAGGCAAGCCCAGTCTGGAGCGGTGCCGGCCGGCGGGAGCCTGGAGGTGCGTCTGTGGCTGAGATCCACCGGCCCAGACCAGAGCAACCTGGAAGCGGATTTTCCAGCCTCCTGCTCCGGGACACACTGATGAGGGGTGGCGGCTTGGGGACGGCGGTCTGATTGGAAAGCAGGGCGGGAGCTGCTTTCCGAGTTGTTTCTCCTAAGACTGGGCGTTTATGGGGAGGAATGGCCGCGCCGCTGCTGGGGTTCCGGGGGTTGGGGGGTCCGGAGTTTCCTGCCTGGGCAGCGGTGGGCTGGGAGGCGACGCGAGGGTCGCATCCTGCGCTCCCGGGCTCTTGGTCCCCGCGGCAAGCACCCGCGGAGCCGCCTCCGCCCCGTCTCCCCGCCAAGCTGAAACCCGAGCGCGCGAGGGCGGGGCCGGCGACAGGGCCGCGCGTGACGGGCGGCGAGGGCGGGGCGCGGGGCCGGGCGAGAGGGGCCGCCGGCGCCGCGGCCGAGGTGGACCGAGCCTCGGGCTCGCTGCTCCCGCTGGCGGAGCGAGGCTGCCGTTTCTCCGCAGCAGCGCGACTGATTTTCTGCTCTTCTAAACTCTTCTTCCAGGGAGAGGCTAGTGCTAACAGGCCGAGCTGGATGGATGGGTATGGGGAGAGGGGCAGCACGTTCAGCCCTGGGATTCTGGCCGACCCTCGCCTTCCTTCTGTGCAGCTTCCCCACAGGTAAGGCACTGTGCTCTGACCGGGGCACAGCCGGCCCAGGCCTCCCGGCCACCCTGGGCCGCGGGATCGCCAGCGGGTCTGGGCTCAGGCTCGCCAGGTCCCCTGCGATCCCCGCCTCCAGTGCCCGCGGGCCTTTGTTTCCCACTGACCAGCTGAGGACGCGATGGGCGCCCGTGGAGACTGGGGCGGGGGGGACAGGACTGCCGAGGGCAGGAGCAGGCGAGGAGACCCGGGGCGCGCCTCTTGCCTCCTCTGGAGGAAGAAAGGGGTGCCCAGGACGCGCCTCCAGAGGTTCCGGAGAAGGGGAGCCAGGCGCGCTTTGCTCCACCTCCCTCCACCAGTTTGTAAACCTGCCTGCCGCCCGGGGTGCAGCCCGGCGCGCCAGAGTCCCCCCCGTGTCCCCTCCCCGGGGACGCCGTCCCGCCCCACGCGCTGCCCCACACGGGCAAGCCCACCGGCCCGGTTCAAATGAGCTCGTATTGCTGTTTGATTACATTCTGCGTCGCCCCCTGTTTGTTTTTATTGTGTCAGAAAGGGAGAGAATTTCAGAATTAAAGCTGAAAAAGCCCATCTGTTTCCAATGAATCCCCCATAGTTTTTCACAATGTTTTTGGCAGATCGCTGCTTTCAAATTCCTCGGAGCCCAGACCTCTCTTGTTTTTGTTGGGGGAAGGGAGACCAACTCCACAGAGAAGCATTTGTTCCTTCCCAAACGCTCTGGTTTCTTTACTTTTTTTTTTTTTTCCCTCCCCTTTCGGAGGGAGGGGAGAAGGCACGAAACTTAAATCCCCAGTGCGTTTTCTTTATAATGTTTCATAAAACTTTATTTCATTTTCGCCATATGCTGCTCACAGCCTGGAAACGCGAGTGAAAACCTTTATATCCATTTTTCTCGCACTAAAAAATACAAATAAACACGGTGTCTCGGGCCCAATGGTCCTCCGTGCAGGACGCGACTGGCCAGAGGTTCAGAGGTGTCTCTGCAAAACTTCCAGCTGGTTTCATGAGAAAGCCAGGCAAATCTGCAGCCCCTGTGCGCGGCAAGATCTGCAAGAAGGAACTTGAGTTAGGCTCGAATTGGGTTGTTTTGATTTGCTTTTCAGCCAACTAGGTTTCAAGGAACTGGCAGGGCTGGGCAGTCGACTGGACCTGGCTACGCGTGGGGGTTCCTGGTAGGCGGCCCAAGTAGACAGCAGCGTGGGACCCGGGCTCAGTTTACCCTCTGGTCCCAGTCCTGCTGGACACCCCCAGTGCTTGCCAGGCCAAGTTTTCCCAGATCCCTCAAACACTGGAAGCCCCATGAGCAGCCCAGGGAGCCCCAGCCTGCTCCAGACCCCAAGACTGCTACTGCGCAGGAGGACCCTGCCAAGGACAAGAGGGGCTGTCACTTTCCCCCAAAAAGCCTCCACCCCCCCCTCCTGCCTAGCAATATCAGAACCTCCCAGAGGGTCCAGTGGCTCCATGTCCCTCAAGATCCTGTTGTTTACAAAGACAGTTGTTTCTCTATCTACCTAAGAATCTGACCAGATGGCCAGATTAAAAAAGAAATTAAAATCACTCTCATTTTCAAAAAGAATTCCCCCTTCAGAGAAGTAGGAGTTTGCAGTGCGAGTTCACCTCGGTTGGGTCTAGATAAAGATCCAGCCCATTGGAAGTTTTATCAGATGGGTTGATAAATGGCTTTTGTCCCTTGGCTGCCTTAGGGGATGTGATGTCAGCCCCATGCTGAAATTGAGAAGGGGGGCTCTCCCGGGGCCCTTAAAACAACACCTTCCCGCTCTTAAAGCCGCAGCACATAATTTCTCAGGTTAGAAGCAGAGCAAAGCAAAGGCTAGCAGAAGTTCTCAGGGGTCAGAGGTCGTCATGGTACTTCTCTCTTTCTTTGTCTTAAAAACTTTTTTTTTTTTTTTTGAGACAGGGTCTCACTTTGTAGTTCAGGCTGGCCCTGAGCTCAGCCTAAAACTCACATCACAGCAATCCTCCTGTCTCTGCCTCCCGAGTGCTGGGATTACAGGCACTGTAATGTGCCCCGCACTGTGGTATGTGGTACTGGTTGCTGGTGGGAGTGAGTCTCCATGCCCAGTATTGTTTCATGTGGTTACCAGGGATCGAACCTGGGCCCTTGCACTTTTAAGACAGGCGCCAGAACCACTGAGCTAAATCCCCGGCCCTTAAAAACTTTTCTTACTGTTAAAGAATTCCGGCAGTCTGAGGAACGCTGGTGGGTTATATAATTCACAGCCCAAATTCCATCACTTTTGTTTCCAAGAAACCCATTTCTTTTTGGCTTCAAGGCTGGTAACTAAAACCTAGCAGATGGAGCAGATAGCTGCGGGGCCATCGAGCCAGCTGGCTAAGGTTTCTCCCGCCCTCAGAGCCCCTGACAGTTGTATGGAATCAGAACTGCCCACCTTAAGGAAAACCGAGCTTCCAGTGGCCCGTGCTAAAATACACTGCAGTCTCCGGAACTTGGAACTTGTGTGCTCCAGAGGCCTTGGGTCTGAAGACAGCTCCGTAAGTGAGCAATTTTCACAACAAAGAGAGGGTCTAGGGTGACGCTGGCAGATGGAGCCAGCAGGCACAGAGTTGCTTCGGAGTCTAGTCTGAAGCCTTGTTCTAGGGAGAGCAGGGGTGGGAAAATAAAAATCCTGGCACATGGCAGTTGAGGCCCAGAATCACAGCTGCCACCACCACCACCCCACCCCCACCGGGCGAGAACTGGCTGGTGAGCCAGAAGTGGGAGCATATATTCACAGAGCCCAGCCAGGTGGGGGTGGCAAGGAGCACAGACTGAACTGGGCACAGGTGGGCAGAGAAAGATGCCTTGGCTCCACCTCGCCAGCCTGAGAGTGTTTGTGTGCTTTGAGTGTTTACATCCACTTAGTCACATGTACAGCCAATCTGCTGTGTTGCTGCCGCCGCCACAGCTTCCGGAGCGCACCGGCAGATACAGCCTGGTAAAGGAGAGGGCCCTGAATGTCACCCGGGGCCGGAAGGGCATCTGATTGGGTGATGCTGTGGGGACCTGGGACCAGGCAGACAGGCTAGGTCTGCCCTAGTGGGGAGACTCAACAAAGCTTTTCAGAAGACACTTCCACAAGTAGCACCCTCTTCCCAGCGCAGTCGGTCCTTCTTAAGCTGAGAGGCCCAGTGCCTCATTCAGACTGATATCTAAGAGATATCCATCCAGGCACGTTGTGGGCGCGTTCATGTGTTTCCTGCACGTGGATGCTGGATGCCAGCACAGTGCTTCTCAAAGTGGGGTCTCGGGGACCAGCAGCATCTGCCTCCCTCGCAGGGGACTCGTGTCCATGCTTACGTTTGAGGTCCACTGTTCTAAGAAACGATGCATAACCAGGCATGGTGCACACACCTGTGTAATTCCAGCACTCAGAGGCAGAGGCAGGAAGTTCTCAAGTCAAGGCCAACCTGCACTACTGTGAGACCCTGAGTCAGAAAATATATACATTGTGGGCCAGGGATTTAGCTCAGTGGTTCTGACACCTGCCTTGCAAGTGCAAGGTCCATCAATCCCTGGTAACCACATACAACAGTGCTGGACGTGGTGGCTCATGCCTGTAATCCCAGCCCTCTGGAGGCGGAGGCAGGAGGATTGCTATAAGTTCAAGGCTGAGCTCAGGGCCAGCCTGAACTACAAAAGCAAGACCTTGTCAAAAAAAAAAAAAAAAAAAAAAAAAAAAAAAAAAAAAAAAAAAAAAAAAAAAAAAAAAAAAAAAATATATATATATATATATATACATACACACACACATATGCATGCATTACAGTCTTCTAGCCCCTCCCATTCCATTTTAAACTGTAGCATTTTAAAAAATGTTAGTCTCAATGGGGAAACTAAGGTCCAGGGAGGACAGAGACCCAGCAGTGCCCAAGCACTCCTACATTGCTGTAGAGAGAAGAATGTATCCACACAAGATGCTATTTTAAAGTGTCCATGCAAATCTGCCTCCGTGCTGCATTGCTTTCTCTCCAGCTGGACTTTATGTCCCAGCAGGAGTATGTGTCTTTCTGTCTCAACATAACACCACAGCAGAAGCCTGTGAGCCACACAGATTCCCTGCACATGGCACTGGCCAGGCCAGGTCAGGTGCTGGGCTCACTTCCGGTTCAAGGATGGCGCTTTTTCCCTGACTCTGTGGCGCAAAAGGGGAGGTGGGCTCCCTGGAGCCCCTCAGTAATACGGGCACTAATCCCTTTCTTGAAGGCTCTACCGCAGGGCCTAATGGCATCGTCCACCTGTGACTACTCCTAACACGGAGGGCTCAGGTTGAACGTGCAAATGGAAGGCTTGGGAGCGAAGGCTTCCTCGATGGAGGAGACTGGGAGGGCCTTGCAGCCCCTGTGTGACTGCTCCTAGGGAGATGCCCAGTCTTCCCATTCGGAAAAGGTTAGAGAAGTTGCTGGTAGCCACCCCAGTGCCCAGAGGAAGAGAACAGGAGAGAGCCGGCATCTGAGGAGAGGTGACCCAAGGCATAAGCGAGGCCTCTGTGGGATGGGAAGAGACCAGTTGGTGTGGGGACTGGTTTACATTAGGGAGGGAGGGTGGTTCCGTTAAAGAGCCTGTCTTGATTGGAATGTGACAAGCCTAGGCATGGACACCGCACCCCGACCTCAGGTTTGAATTGAGCGCCAGGCTGTTTTGCATTTGGTCTAAAAAGCGACCTACCTAACACTAAAGACTTTTTTTTCTCTTGGTGTAACCAGCTCATCTCAATTTTCCCAAGACTGTCCTCATTCTAGAACAGGAAGCTGAGTTCTGACACACCAGGATGGTTGGCCACCTTAATTTCATCCCCTCACCCGTGTCTGTTAGGAACAAAGTCCTCAGGGTCAGGTGACTCTCATGCTGGGGTCCTTCCCCCCTCCCATTGTCACCTTGCTACGGCTCCAGCAGGAGCTGGAGCAGCTCCGTAGGGCGTAGGCATCCAGCAGAAAGGGGCTCTGACTTCCAGTCCTCCAGACTTGCCCAGCTTCGTGCCCCAGCACTGGTCCCCATCACCACTGTCGTTGGGTAGTCCCCAAGCCTTGATTTTTTTCCTGATTCAAAAAATAATTTTCATTTTTAAGGATAAGAATGATAACCCCACGTCCAACCTCTCATAGATGAGCATTGTTAATTCTCATTTTGTGAACAACCTTCAAGATAAACCACTTCTGTTATTGTTGTTTCCAAAGTATGATCATCTGCAGGGGTGAGACTGGAAAGCTCTTCTGCCGATGGGCAGCTGCCATGTGCCAAGCGCCCTGCCAGAGAGCGTCAAGCTCGCGTCTGTGAGGGTCGTCACTGCCATCCACCATGGGCCCACAGAGCATCAGAGGTGGCTGGCGCTGAACACACAGCTGCTCAGCTAGCAGGGCTGGGGGTGACCCAGAGTCAGGTTTCAGGGAGACACCCCTGGCAAAACTTGCTGTGTGATGTAACACTGCAGCGTGTGGTATTGAAGGCTGAGCTAGTGGAAGAGGAGGGGAGATAGGATAGGATAGCCGGCTGCAGGGCTGTCACACTGCAGGTGTCCTCTAGGTTTGTGGAGCAGTCACCCTGTACCCCCTTAAGTGAAGCTGTCTGAACACACAGGCACCCCTGCTATGACCACTCTGTCCCTGTCTCTGCAGACAAGAGCCCAGTACCGGTCCTGTGCTGCCCACCCGCCATGTTCAGCCTGCCCAGGCTGCCCACACTTGCCCTTCTGGCCTGAGAGGTGGAGGAGGAAGCCAGCCAGGTGACAGCCGCAGGGGTGAAAAGCCACTTTAGATGCACTTTGACCTGCTGCTAAGCCGATGGCCCAGGGTTGTAGGGAAAGCCATGTCTCTGGTGCCAGTCCAATGGAGTCAGGACAAAGGGCCACTGTGCCTTCAAACATGGAGACATCCCCACACCTGCACTCTTCGTTGGCATCTGGAAAGTGATGTCGCCACCTTGCTGCCCTCCCTGTAGCCCCCAGGGTAGCCTGGGCCTTGCTCTGAGGCAGGCAGGATGCTCCTGACATGTGTGTCTGTGCCCTCTACTGACGGGTACCCCTTGGGGTGGGGCCTGTGAACACGAGGACCTTTGGACCGTCCTGCTGCAAGGACCTGACTCCACATGGGAACAGGGCACGTGGCGGGCACCCATTTGGGAAGCTGAGGAGTGCCCTTTTCCTTGGCCCTCAGCCCTGCTTCTTGCAGAGGCTTGGCCAGAATGGAGGCCGAGGCAGAGCAGCTCTGGCTGGGTGTGACAAGTGTGACAGGACAGTGCCTCCTGCCTCAGCCTGGCAAGTGGCATTCAGCCACCTCTGCCCATGCTCCCTCTGCTGAGTTAATCCTCCTGACCCACCCCCGCCTCCACTCCTCCCCTGGCAGGTCCAAAGCAGCTCTCTGGGGATGCAGCCCTGGAGGAAGCACTCTGGAAAAGCCCCACTGGATGGTCGGCTGGATGGGTCCCCTGGGGTGTCCTCAGGCTAGACTTGGGACAAAGGTCTGTTAGGAAAGAGCCATCTGGATGCTGTAGGTTAAGTAAGGCAGACTGTGCTACACCTGGTACTGTGCTACACCAGGTTTTGGGGAGACACCCCTGGTTCCCCCCATTCCCATTATCACCTTGCTGCAAACTCAGACCTTTTTGCTTCCAGTCAGGAACCCAAGAGTGCTGGTGTTGCCATGCAGAAAACTAAGTGCAGGAAAACTCCAAAAAAGTACTGAGGCGTGGGGAGTTGCAGGAAGCATTTTCCAGGCAAGAGGAGCTTGAAGGAGCGGCTCCCCGGCCAGGTGGCCCGGTGTGTAGATGCCTGAGGCTGGTAGGGGACATATCTAGGGGGATTGGGACAAAAGGGCAAGCTGTGTCTGCCTCCCAGGCTCCTCCAGCGAGCGCCCCCTGGTGGTGAACTGATCGGGAACCAGGGGACCGAGAAGGGGGCTTTGCCGAGACCTCTACCTTACACCACCTGTGGAGTTCAGGTCTTCCTGGGGTTGCTCCCTGGAGCCCCACACCTCCGCTCTTAAACTGTTGTGTTCTGGTGAAACGTTGTCTGTTCGTTTCCACGGGGGGTTAGGTTGACCGTACCTAAGCGCACAGACTCCCCGGGACTTCTTCCAGGAGGGGGGTTCATCACGGTTCCGAGCACAGGCGGAGAGTCCAGCGCGTGAATTCGGGCGCTTTCTCTGCAAGCCCGAGTCGGACAAAGGCGGCGCGACCATGAGGCCTGCGTCTAAAGGAGTTCTACCGCTTTAAGAGGGGCAGGTTAGGCGCCCGCTCTGCCGCCGCACCCTCCTACCGGGCAACTGAAACCCGATCTAATCCCTTTACACGTGGGTAATTTATTGGTCTATTGGGCTTTTCTTGGTGGCAAATTGCATTGTCTTTATTCCTGGGCCCTGCCTCGGAGCGGCTCACCGCATTCCTAAGACTGCTTCTCAGGGTTGATCCTTCACACCCCTCCCCTCGCAGCGAAATAAGTTTTATTGGGCTGCTTTGTTATGCAAACAGGGTGGTAATAATCAGGCCATTATTCTGAAAGATTGGGCTTGATTAACAGTTCAAAGGAGGACTCTGAAAGCGGCCGGTGCTGCCGTGGTGCGTAAATATTTTCCTCCCGCCTGGCTTGGTACAGCCGGTGCCCAAGCCCTGCTCTTTCCCAGGGGTGCTGAGTTGCTGAGAGGAAAGAATCAAATCCGGCGGGCTGTGTGCCTGGGATCTCTCTGCCCTGGCTCAGGCCCCAAGGAAGGCCACCTGGAGCCGGCACCTAGTTACCCGCACATGTTCCACTGTGAGCTGCAGGGGCCCGCATTTGGGACCCACATACAAGTGTCAGTGGCCCCTCCCGGGGGAGCCCCAGCTGGACCAGTGTAGGGGTGGCAGACGGGCCTTGAGGTGCACCCCGGGGCAGCCGGAGCGGCCAGGCCAGAGAAAGGATGCCTCAGGGCAGTCCTGCTCCTAAATCTCAAACAACAAGCAGTGGGCGTTTAGAGATTAGCTTTGTGGCTCTAGAGAAGGTTAGAGACCTGAGGCGGCTGGAGCTGTTGGGGGAGGAGGGCCAGCCCTAGAGAGGTCCTGCCTGCATGACAACGGGAGTGGCCCTGGTGCAGCCTGACAGAGCGGCTGCTGCCTTCGGTTACAGATTAGTCCCTGATGCCCAGAGGAGTGGCGAGCCCTGGTGGAGACATCGGGACTGCTGGTTCAGGGCGATTGCCGGGACCTTCTGCCCTCGAGAGGTTCTGGGCCTACCCTGTCCCTAGGCATTGCCTGGGACACCCTTTAAGCCACGCTGCTTGCTTCACGAGGCTCTGGGACAAATTCAGAGGCTTCCCGTTGTGAGTCCTGGCGCTGTGACATGCCGGCCTCCGATTCTCCTGTTTGTCCCACAGTGGCTGGTCCTGAAGTTTGGAAGCCTCGGGGGGCCTGGATCATGACAGAATCTACAAAGAACTGGCTGACACGCCTCTCTAAGCAGCATCAAGCTCTGCTAGCACATTTCCATTTTCTCCAGGGCATCTGTGAGGTGCCTGCTCCTACCCAACGGTCCCCTTCCTTCACGCACCTCGGCCATCAAGAAGCCCCTAGGACTGACAAGGGCAAGCTTTCTTGTCCTCAGTTCCAGGCAGTAATGGCCCCCTGCCACCCGCCAGCCTGCAGGACAGCAAGGCCCTCCTGCTGGCCCCCACAGCATCAGGGAGGGCTTGCACTGCAGTCTCACTTCCGCTTTCCCCTGCTGGAGTTACCCTAAAATCCGCTTCAAACTCTCAGGCTTTCCTGCCCCACCTTTTTCCTGGGACGCCAGCCTCAGAAGACTACAGTCTGATGCTTTTTCTAGATGTGACAAAACCAGCTCCTATGGGATCTCTGTGGTTGGTGACACCGAAGCCCTGCTTCGGCGGTGCTGGGTTCTGGTCAGGAACCTGACCTCTGGGTGCCACATTGAGTGATGTGGGGCAGCAGATGTGGGCAGTGAGGCAAGTGTGGAATCAAGGTCCTCTTCCCATGAGCCACCCAGGCCTGTGATGACCTCTTGTCCCGTGTTCCTCCTCTGGCAGATCCCAATGCATTCTCATGTCCCAGGGAAGCCAGTGAAGTTCCCTGTTGTCACACAGCCAGGGCCGACAGCGCCGGGTTGGACCCTGGCTGGCTGGCCCCACTACCGCCGCCCAAGCACGGCCACCCACGTGCATGAGGCTCTTCTCTGGACCTGCTGATGCTCAGCTTCCCCAGTGCATTTTCTCAAGGCAGAGAAATAGCAAGTTCCCCCATGCCCTCTCCCACGAGTACCCAGCCTCTGTTGCTTACCCGGGGCAGAGTTGGCAGATTTGCTGAAATTGTGCATCAGCGGTTTCTTTTTTTGTTTCTTTGTTTTGAGTCTGGGTCCTCACTTTGCAGCCCAGGTTAGCCTTGAGCTCGGAGGCAATCCTCCTGCCTCTGCCTCCCGAGTGCTGGGATTACAGGCGTGAGCTGCCACGCCTGGCTTTTACCAGTTTCTGATTGTGCCATCTCCCTGAGTGTCGTCAGGACAAGACATTTTGTGGCACCCTGAGAACTGGGAGAAGGGAAGGTGACAGGAGCGCCTTGGGTCCACAGCGGGAGCCTGGTCTCATCACTCTGCTAGGGCCTGCCCGCCCCCCTTCTAGGGGCGTATCTCTGGGCTGGGCACCCCTGGGTGTGCCAGACAGAGAGCTGCAGGAGGGTGAATCAGCCTGATCCTCTTGAGCCGGCCCCTCCCACAGGGCACTTGGAGGATGCCAAAGTCGAGGAGGGGCCAGGCTTTCATCTGTCCGTGCTAATCTGCCAGCCGGCTGTGGTACCGCATCACTGACGGGTGGGGTGGAGGAACACATTGCCCTCTCTGGTCCTGGAGCACTAAGTCGGGTGAGGGCTGCCTGCAGTCACAAGAGCGCCGACTGAGCTCACACACGGCCAGGGCCTCACCGAGTGACCTCAGCTCAGCCCAAGGCTTTCCCAGAGCCCACACCTACTCCACCTGCCATGATGGTGGTTGGATCTCAGTCTGCACTAGTGGGGACTCTTCACCAGCAGCATCTCCCTGCTCAGAGGCTGGTGGTGCAGGAGGCAGGGGACTGCAGCCACCACTGGCCGATGGGGCGTGTGGTCCACAGCCTGGGTCCAGGCGGAGCTGGGTGGGTGTGTGGATCCCTGGTACCAGTGGGCTGAAGGAGCTTCGTGGACTGAGAGGTCCAGTGGAAGTGGGAGAGTCTGCTGAGCCTGGGTGCTGGCCAGGACCCCCATGAGAACCAGCAGAAACCAGCCCTGCCATCCCACCCTGCCGTGACTTCTAGTCCCGGAGCCTGTGGTTGGGTTGGGGACCCTGTGGGCTGAGTGCCCATAGATCCCAGATGTGCCACAAGCGCCTAGATTAACCTCAGCTACCCTGAAGCCTAGTGCTGTCTACTGTGCAGTCAAGGAAGCTGAGCGTGTTTCCCACCACCATCAAGGAGGCCTCTCAGTTCTTAGCCTGTCGCTTAGCGATCTGTCGGGTGGCTAAGAAGTGATGCTGAGGGAATAAAGGAGACAAGGAGCCCCCTCTGGGACTTGGGGTGTTGCTCTGAGCTCCATTTTCAAGTGGGGATGCCTGAAGGGTCCCATCACCATGACCAGCTCAAGAACCTGTGGGGTCGCCCAGTCATGACCACGAAGAGGGACCGGGGTGGGCCACTGCGTGGACTCCACATTGTATAGAGGCTAGTCCTGCCCTGCCCTCCACCAGAAGTGGCCTTTTGGAACTGGTCTGCTGGAGACGGGGCCGAGGGAGCCTGGGGACCACAGTCCTGCCGGGCAAGAAACCTCAGTGTCCCAGGAGGTCCCCAGAGAGGCTGAAGTCACCATGGATAAAGGGGTCGAGAGGAGTGAGGTGAGCCCTAGAGGCCTATAGCTTGTGCAGGGACGCAGCAAGTGGCTGACAACTCACCGCCCCTGCTGCTGCATGCTGAGCTCGAGCAGAGAGCCCGAGGCCAGCACAGTTCCTGCTTACATCCTACAGGCTGCACTGGCAAAGGACAGACAGTACCCTTTCCTACCTCGTTCTCCTTTGGTCATGGTGAGGACTGGAAGTGGTCTCGAGCCTGGGTGTGGCCAGCGATGAGTACAGTCCCATGTGCATTTCCAGTGAATTTACACAGTGTGCATCTCCCATTTCTGGGAGAGCAGAGGAGCAGGTCTGCATGAACACGAGGGCTGGCAGCTGCACCCACAGGTCCCACACACACCCCTCCCTTGGCTCCTTCTGAGGACACACTGGTCCCATAGCCCACAGGCATCATAGGTTAGCGGGTGCTATGACTGAGCTTGATTTCATTTTGTAATTCAGTACCGGAAGTGAACCCAGAGTCTTTGTACTGAGCTACACCCCCAGCCCTTATCTTAGTTTTTAGTTTTAAGACAGGATCTCATTAAGTCACAAGTTGATGAGGCTGGGCTGGAACTTGCAGTTCTTCTGCCCCAGCCTCCCAGAGCCTCCCTAGGGTTACACGTGTGTGTCCCATACCCAGCTACCTTAATTCTTTTTTTTTTAGGTTTTTTTTGTTTTGTTTTTTTTTTTGAGACCGGGTCTCGCTTTGTAGTTCAGGCTGGTCCTGAGCTCAGCCTCCAACTCACATCACAGCAATCCTCCTGCCTCTGCCTCCCAAGTGCTGGGGTTACGGGCGTGAGCCACCACGCCCGGCACTGTGGTATGTGGTGCTGATTGATGCTGGGCGTGAGTCTCCACGCCCAGTGTTGTATGTGGTTTCCGGGGATCGAACCCGGGTCCTTGCACTTGGAAGACAGGCGCCGGAACCACTGAGCTAAATCCCCGGCCCAAGCTTAATTCTTTATATCAGTGCACTTCAAATTCTATAATGCTACAGGAAATCTGTAGCTCTTCCATGAAATCATTTTCCCCCATGCTCATTTACATAAATATATAACTTCTCAAAAGAAAAGGAAACATCCACCCAGGGACCAGTGAAACAACCTTGTTTACCAGCAGTGTTTCAAATAGGTCTTCTAAGGACCAGAGCCTGGATCCTAGGTATGGGTGTCATATACAGGCAACTTCTGCAGAAGGGCGCCCACCCCCACCCCCCAGGATAGGTGGGACGGCACCAAGAGACAGATGCAGCAGGTGTGGGGAATAAGGGCACAACAGCAAGAAGGACGTGCCTCCTGTCCCTTCTTCACCTCGAGTAGTTCCAGAGGAGCCAAGTGACACTTCCCAGGTCTTGAGCCCAGTTGGTGACCACATTTCCCCCTGAAGATCACCCCCGCTAGCCCTGGGTGGGTACCCTGTAGCTGATCCTCCAGCCCCTTTTTCCTGGAACCTGCATAGAAGTGTAATGTGCTCCAGATCCATGTGCCTGGAGGCTTGTGGTCTCTGTGGGCTGTGCAGAGGTACCCAGAGGGCCAGGGAACGGCCGGTTCCTAAGTCCAGGTTGTGCCACAGCTTTGATTACCAGGCATGGTCATCTTGGCTAATTAACACCAAGATCTCCAAGCTTATGAATATGTATTTTTAAAAATAAATATGAATTAGGGCAGATCCTGCATTACATTCGCACAGCTTTCCACCTTGCAGGGTAGAGAGCTTGGTTGGTTGTTGATGGTTTTCTGCTTGTGTTTGTTGCGCTGGAACCTCTGTGCATGCCGGGCAAGGGCTCTATCACTCAGCTATACTCCTTCCCCTTTTTATTCTGTAAGACCCCTCCCTGCCCAGGCTATCCTAGAATTTGCAGTCCTCCTGCCTCAGCCTCCCTAGAAGCTGGGCTTACAGGTGTGCCTCACCACCACTGTGGACAAAGGAAAGTTTTACCATCCGCAAACAGGCAGCTAGAGGGGTGCAGTCCAAGGTGAGGGGTAGCCAAGCCCCAGTCCTGACAGCTGCCTGTTTTGTACCCGCAGCCACCTCCCCGTGCAAGATCCTCAAGTGCAACTCTGAGTTCTGGAGCGCCACGTCCGGCAGCCACGCCCCGACCGTGGACGACGCGCCCGAGTTCTGCGCCGCGCTGCGCACGTACGCGCTGTGCACGCGGCGCACGGCGCGCACCTGCCGGGGCGACCTGGCTTACCACTCGGCAGTCCATGGCATCGAGGACCTCATGAGCCAGCACAACTGCTCCAAGGATGGCCCCACCTCGCAGCCGCGCCTGCGCACGCTCCCGCCGGCAGGGGGCAGCCAGGAGCGCTCGGACAGCCCAGAGATCTGCCACTACGAGAAGAGCTTCCACAAGCACGCGGCTGCGCCCAACTACACGCACTGCGGGCTCTTCGGAGACCCGCACCTCAGGACTTTCACAGACCGCTTCCAGACCTGCAAGGTGCAGGGCGCGTGGCCGCTCATCGACAATAACTACCTGAACGTGCAGGTCACCAACACGCCCGTGCTGCCCGGCTCTGCCGCCACCGCCACCAGCAAGGTAAGGATCCCTGCAGGATCCCAAGTTCTTAGCAAGCCGAAGCGCGCAGTGAGTGCGCAGTGTAGGTCTTTGCTGCAGGGACACTGACTGCTGCTCCTCTGCGGGTCCCCATCCCCTACCCACACACAGGTGCTCTTCGGTGGCCTGTTGGGAACGCAGCCACACAGCAGTGTCATCAGTAGGTACAGCCGCCTGAGCTCTGCCTCCTGGCCATTGTCGGCCACCATAGATTCTTTTTTTTTTTTTTAGGTTTTTTTGAGACAGGGTCTTGCTTTGTGGTTCAGGCTGGCCCTGAGCTCAGCCTCCAGCTCACATCACAGCAATCCTCCTGCCTCTGCCTCCCGATTGCTGGGATTACAGGCGTGAGACACCACACCCAGCACTGTGGTAGGTGGTACTGGTTGCTGCTGGGGTGAGTCTCCATGCCCAGTACTGTATGTGGTTACTGGGGAATCGAACCTGGGTTCTTGAGCTTGCAGGTCAGGCACCAGAACCACTGAGCTATATCCCCGGCCCGATAGATTCTTAACTTACTGTGAACTCCGCATTCCCGGGATCTAGGTTGCTGCTCCTCCGAATAATCCCAAAACTTTCCCACCCACCTCCCAACACACTGTTTACTCGGTGGAAAATTTGGCTACCACTAAACTTCCCTGGAGCCAAAACAGGTTGGACTGCTGCCCCAGAATTTTGCCTGGGGGACTAGTGGAGACACCCCTTAGGGGTTGGTGAAGCCTGTATCCTGTATCAGAAACCAACTTGCAATTATGTAGATAATTTCTAATATTGGGCAGGTAGCTTAGCGTAGCATATCTAGGAAAGGCGGCAGACGGATGTATTGTTCGGGGTAAGGGTAAATGTTTACGCTAAGTGCATTTCTAATGTGTGTATGTTTGTGTGTGGGTGTGTGTCCATATGCGTACAGCACATGGTGGGATATTAATGGATTCCTTACCGGTGTTGTACTCGAAAAGTTTGGGGCCCAGCATGATGACATGCGCCCTGGCAACCTAGCAAAACTGCCTCGAAATAAAATTAAAAGGGCTGAGGATATACATCGGTGGTAGAGTGTTTGCCCAGTGTATGTAAAGCCTTGGGTTCGACCCCCACTGCTGCCCAATATAAAAGTAGCAACATTCCCCAAAACGCCACTTTGGAATACAGGCCCCCCAGGAAGAGACACCTTAGAGCTGGAGCTGGGGACATTTGCGTGTTTCAGTGCTTGGACTCTGTGCAGTTTGGGAATCTGGAGAACGTTTGAGGCCTCAGCGATTCTGATGCATGCGAGGGTTGGGGATAGTCAGGGCCCAGCAGGGATGTGGAGGCTGCCTGGGCAAGCCTTGCCATTTTTCTCACCTAGACTCAGAGGCAGAGCAGGCCCCACACGTCTGAGAAATAGGAAGACAGGATGTGAGGACGGGCCAGGGCTCCGTCCTCCTCCCAGGGTGTGGCCCTGTTGAACAGATAGGGAGCCCGAGGATCAGGAAGGCTCACCGTCCGCCCCTAGAATGCAGTGGAAGGCTCAGCGTCCTCCCCCAGAATGCAGTGGGAGGCTCACCATGCTCCCCCAGAATGCAGTGGAAGGCTCACCGTCCTCCCCCAGAATGCAGTGGAAGGCTCAGCGTCCTCCCCCAGAATGCAGTGGGAGGCTCACCGTCCTCCCCCAGAATGCAGTGGGAGGCTCACCGTCCTCCCCCAGAATGCAGTGGGAGGCTCACCGATCTTCCCCAGAATGCAGTGGGAGGCTCACCGATCTTCCCCAGAATGCAGTGGGAGGCTCACCAATCTCCCCCAGAATGCAGTGAGAGGCTCACCATCCTCCCCCAGAATGCAGTGGGCCAGACATGAAGAGCAAGGATTTGCCAGGAGTTGCTCCACCCTCGCCTCAGGGACAATCTCTGGTGAGCTCAGATTCTCACCTCAAAGGCGCAGAGGCCTTGGGGTGGAAGGGAGGCTGCAGCCTCAGCGGGGAGCGGGACAGGGCTCCTCAGTCTGTGCTCCTCAGTGTTCGGCCTCTATGCTCCCCCGGCCCAGCCGCCGAGCCCCCTGGGGCTTCCAGGCCAGCCCGGCCTGGCCACAGCGCGTCTGTTTTCCGGGGAAGAACGTGTTGGGAGGCACTATGTTGGGCAGTGCCAGCCTGGCCCACAAGGGCATTTCTGTTCCTTCCCACCCTATCACACCCCAGGAGAGGACAGCAGGGTGACTGGGCAGCCAGGAAAATGTCCATCCCCACCACTTCCCTCTGCTCCGGTGGCCCTGGGCCCTGGGCCACCCAACGGGTAGGAAGCAAGCAGGTCTTCACGGTGGACACTGTGCCAGGCCCTCTGCACATGTCTGTCCCCTCCTGCCCTCTGCAGACTCCAGGACCCAGCGCCTTCTTCACCCATCCACCACCTGGCTCTGTAGAGCCAAGATAAATGAGTGCTGGAGGCTGAGGCTGTGGTTTCTAAATCCAGCAGCAAACATCCTTCGGGAGGGCTGGCCTCCCCGCCCCACACCGCAGGGCTGGCAGGGGCGCAGCGCAGGTCCCCGGGTGTGACAGGGACCCAGCCCCGTGCATGATGGAGAAGCTGGGCCGCTGCCCGGGTTTGGGGTGGCAGGGTGGAGGCTGTCAGGCAGCGCATTGCTGGGTGCCACTCCAGCTCTCAGTGGAGACCCAGGGACCCGAGTACAGTGCTGTCGGGAGCCAGCAGGGTAGTCGCCCATTCGTTCATCCCTCTGTTGTGGGGCTTCATTCATTCACGGATTCGCATGTTTCAAATGCCTGCTGTAATCCAAGCTTGCTGCTGCTGGGCACCGTGGACCGCAGAACTGCCCAGCAGGGGTGGGAGCCCTCCCTGTGCCAGTTCAGAGGTTTCCAGAGGGCATGGGGCTGCATGGTGGGGCTTGGCCAGCCCAGCGTCGCTGCTGGCCTGAGCTGCCTTTGATCCCCGTGGGCTGAGGGCTCCGGTGGAGGCCAGATGGTGACGGCGCCAGAGCCTGTGGCCAGGCCAGCCTCAGATCTCAGGCCGGGCAGGGGCACTGTGGTCCCTGGGTGAGAAACCCCGCCACCTCTGCCTCTTCCGGAGGCCTTTCCCAATCTCGTGCACCCCTGCCACCTCATGCCAGCCTTCAGTTGCGGGCTCCTCTCCAGCCGCAGTGCCCAGCCTACAGAGAACAGAGCCCAGGAGAGAGTGCTGGGCATCAGGACGTGGAGGGCCTTGGGACCCTGGCTCTGCCTTCTGCTGCGGCCACGGGACTGTGGCAGGTCCCAGGCAGAGGGCACCCCTGGCGTGGGGCTTTGCAGGAAGCCAGGGGTCTTTATCCCCAAGATAATGGTACACAACACCTCCCTTCTGCCCTTTCCCAGCCATACTGGCTGGTAGCAGCCATTTTACAGGCAAAGAAACTGAGGCTCACGAGGAGAGGAACTGGGGTGCCTGCTGCCTTTCCTTCCTCCTGTCAGTTTCCCTGCCTGCCCAGCCCTCTGCAGACCACATCCCAGGTCACTGCCTCCACCCAGGACACTATGCCCCCTGGTGACCCAGCGCTGGTTCCATGCCAGGCAGCGGTGAAGCCTAGCCTCCCCTGCCTGTCGCAGAGGAGAGGCTCAGGGCCGTGTTGGCAGTGCACTGCCAGCTCTTGACAGGCCCCTTCATGCCGTTGCTTGTGGCTGAGCCTGGTATGGGTGCCAAGGAGAGTAGGCAGCCTGTCAGCCTTCCAGGAGGCCGTCTTCTCAGAGAGAGATCAGAGCGAGACCAGCTCTTCCGGTTCCAGGGAGCTGGTTCCAGGGAGCTGGGCGATGGCACTTGGAAAGCAGCCCCTCCCAGTGTCTGTGTGGCCCTGCGCACCAGGCGGGAGGGCGCCCCTACGACAGAAGCAGGACCACCCACTGCCCGGACCACCCTGGCTGGCCCACCTCCGCCCTGTGGGGGGGTGGGGGTGGGCTGCACCACATCAGCTGAGTGGCAGTCTCAGGGCTGTGCGGCAGGCGAGGAGCGGCTTTGCCCGCACGGCCAGGGCGAGCAGAGTGCACTTCGTCCTTGGCCCAGGGCAGGAGGGGAAGTGGAGTCCAGAGCTCACGTGGCTGTGTGGTTAGGGCTTCCCGTGTAGACTCCTCAACCTTGGCCTAGACCTGTGCAGACAAACCTGATGTGCCCCTCACCCCTCAGGCCACCGTCAGACCAGCAGGCACAGCGCCAGGTTGGGGACTACACAGGACCACAGAAAGATTTTTTTTCTTCTCAAGTCAGGAGAAAACAATTAATGTGATCCACCCCCAACTGCATGAGTTCTTGTACCAGTATAATCAGAAAATGCGACTCTGAAGTCTTTTCCTGTGGAGGAAGGGCCGCCGGAGCTATGGTGCCCAGACTCCAGCAGCCACCCTGCAGCCTGCCCTGCCTTTCTGATCTGAGCAAGAATTTTTCTCTGCAGTCAGTGGTCAGATCTTCACCGTGTTCTCCCTAGGCCCCTCCCTGCCCTGTGGCTGTCCCCGGCCCTGCCTGCTTGCCCCTAACATCATACAGGGCAGTGGAGCTGCTCTCAGCAATGGTGCAGCACCAGGGACACCTCCTGTATTCTTCCCACCTTGTGGTTTTGCTTAGCCTAGAGGGTTCTGGAAGGTTCTACAGCTCCCATCTCCCTTCCAGTCCCCAGCACCTTCTCTAGGCACCTGCCCTGGAGGCCAGGCCCACGTAGCCACTCTCTGGTCCCCTTGGTCTCCAGTGCCCGGCTGCACCCCAGCCACCTGGAGTGGCAGCCTTCCTGACCCCAGCCCCCACACCAGGCCTTCAGGCCATCCTTCTGCGACCATCTCGCCAAGGTCCTTCTTTGGCGACTCTTACTCTGGTGTCTGGCAGCTCTGGGACCCGGGGCCCCATCCTCGCATGGCCTTGCTGTGAGGCCAGGGTCTCCCTCAGCACTCTGTGGCATTGCCACCCCATGCCCTACAACTGCTAAACACAGGCCCCAGGGCCCCCAAGGAGAAGGGTATCCCTGGGACCTGGGTACAGGGGTGAGCTCTGACCCATAGTGGGTGAGACCTGGGGCTGTGTTGGGCTGCGTGAGGCGAGGTGAGATTTAGCAAGGAGCCCAGGAGGCCCAGGTGCCACTTTGTTCCCAGTCACCTCACCTCCCTGTGCTCCGGTCTGGGAGTCGGGGTTCCCACTGCCTTGGGTCCAGATGGGCATCAGAGATGCCAGGACAGGATTATCGGAGAGGTTCCTCTCCAGTGTCATCCACATCCCCGATCCATGTCATCCAGCTGTCCCGGCTCATGGAAGAATGAACATTGGGCATTGAGTGACACTGGGATGACAGACACACAGGTGGAAACGCAAGCTCATCCCTTCCCGCTGCCTGCTGTGGGCCTTCTCCCTGACCCCCTTTCCTGCACGATTCTGTTCAAAGGCTGACACTGGGGACCCCTTCTGCTCTGCCACTTGTCGCCGTCAGCCCTGCCCGGCCCCGGCAGGCACGGAGCACACCTGAAGTCCCATTCCTTGGCTGACCACACCTTTCTGCTTCCCACCCCAGGGCCAGGCAGGGGGGCTGCGGCTTCAGGTGGGTGGAGAGGGCCCGTCACAGATGCAGGTGTTCCCCCTAGGTGCTCTCTGGCCTGGGGGTGCTGCACCCCGAGACTTACTCTAGCTCTCACACCGCTGATTTTTCTGACTTAAATTGCTTTCATAGTGACTGTGTTCACTGAATCCAGGGTTTGTTCAGGGCTTTTTGTCTCTGCTACTGACACCTTTAAAGGTGCAAGTTTCTTCATTCAAATCTCTACTGGTACGGCCTTTCGGGAAGATTCTGGAACACATGTTGCAAATGTGACTTTTTAACATTTTGCTTGAACCCTGTGCCACATCGGTTGCTGGTCTCTTCTTCCCTTTTATAAGATTCCCAGTGTTTCTCCCAGAAAATTACTTTATTTATGCAAATCAGCTGATTCTCAGGCCGCAAAATCAGCTGATGATAAGCACATCATCATGAGGTGCATGTCTTACTGATATTTTGTGAAATGTTAGGTCTATGTTGCAGAAGTTGAATAGTTTTATCTTTTTGTAATTGCTATCTTCAGTACACAAAGCATGATTTTACTCAATTGAATGTCACTTTAATATTTTCTTCTTATAGAACTATGAGACCATGCCCTTTTGTATTACATGCTTTAATAAATGTCACCTGTCAGTTTTGTAAAAGAAAATAAATTTATCCTCTTAGAATGCTGGGGTCTTTGTCCACAAGGCTGCGGTCTAGGTGTCAGTGGGCCTGGTCGTCCTGGAACCCCCGAGGTAGACCCACCCTTCACTTCCTCTGACTGCTGGAGGCTGTTGGTCCCCTCTGCTCAGGGCCTAATATCTTTGAGCACCATTTTTCAGCCTACATAAATGACCTTTTATTTTTAATTTGCTTTGCTTTTTTTTTTTTTTTTTTTTTTTTTTTTTTTTTTTTTTTTTTTTTGGCTGTTACCTTTTCATGTCTGATTTCTTTTTTAAAAAATCTTTTTTTTTGTACATGTTCACCGTTCACCATGGTGATATTCCTCTCGGGGGTTTATTACATGTATATAACATATCTTAATTCCCTCCCTCCCACATACCTCTATCTCTTGGCCACCTTCCATTTTGCAAAAGATCTATCTCCCTATTTCCATTGTCATTGGTCACACCCTTTAGTGTGTTTGTACTTCAGAGTCCACCTCCATCACTGTGCTTCATCTGTCTGTAGAATAGATGACTTAATTTTCCAACTTGGGCAGTGATCTAAAGTTTTTCTGAGTAAGTTTTTTTTTTTGTTTTTTTTTGTTTTTTTTAACATAAAAAAGGCAAATGGTTTTAAGGAAGAATACCAGGACCTGTAGTACAGTTGTAACTGAGCTCTGAGCCCTGTGGGAGGGGAGCGGGGGGCGCCTCTGAGCTCCCCTCAGGTTGGAGCGTTTAGTTACAAGTCTGGCTTCTCCCCGCGTCTAAACCACTCTGCCCCACCCTGCAGCTCACCATCATCTTCAAGAACTTCCAGGAGTGTGTGGACCAGAAGGTGTACCAGGCCGAGATGGACGAGCTCCCGGCTGCCTTCGCCGACGGCTCCAAGAACGGCGGGGACAAGCACGGGGCCAACAGCCTGAAGATCACGGAGAAGGTGTCGGGCCAGCATGTGGAGATCCAGGCCAAGTACATCGGCACCACCATCGTGGTGCGCCAGGTGGGCCGCTACCTGACCTTCGCCATCCGGATGCCCGAGGAGGTGGTCAATGCCGTGGAGGACAGGGACAGCCAAGGCCTGTACTTGTGCCTGCGGGGCTGCCCGCTCAACCAGCAGATCGACTTCCAGGCCGTCAGGCCCCAGGCCGAGGGCCCCAGTCCCCGCAGGCCGGCGGCCGCCAGTCCGGCTCCCGCGGCTCCAGAGACATTCCCCTATGAAACAGCGGTCGCCAAGTGCAAGGAGAAGCTGCCCGTGGAGGACCTGTACTACCAGGCCTGCGTCTTCGACCTCCTCACCACGGGCGACGTGAACTTCACACTGGCCGCCTACTATGCGCTGGAGGACGTCAAGACGCTGCATTCCAACAAGGACAAGCTGCATCTGTACGAGAGGACTCAGGAGCTGCCACGCGGGGTGGCGGCTGCAGCGAGGACGCCTGGTCCCCGGCCCCTCCTCAGCCTCCTCGTGCTCCTCCCTCTGCTACCTGTGTTCTCCTAGGCAGCGCCCCGGCTCGCTCGGGAGGCGTGAACTGTGCGCCTGCACCTTCAGGGCTGGGCACGCTGCCCGGGGAAATGGCTGGCAGGTGGCCCACGGGACAGTGCCCTCAGAGCTGTCTGTGGCAGGGGCACAGGCATGGGGCGCCCACCCTCTGTAGTGCACGTGACAAGGTTGTGGTGATTGGTGCTGTGGTGTTTGTGACAGTAGAGCTGAGAGGGACCGAGCTGCCTCTACCCACCCCTGCTGTGTGAATGTACAGACGGAGCCCCGGGCGGAACCCGCCCACCAGACCACACTGGGAACACGGGAAGGTCCACACGGCCCTCGCAGCCCCTCAACATGCACTGAACCGGCCTGGCTGACCGCCGCACCGAGCCGAGCCGTGGGGCCGCTGCGGCGCACACTCCCCCCAGCACACTCGCACACATTAGGCCATGGGACAGCTCGGGGCTGAGGCTTTGTCCCCAAGTATAAGGGTTCCCTCATGCTAGATCGGCCCCCCCAAAGAGGGGCTGCTCTGCAACCCTGCAGCCAGCAGGCTGGGCCTTCTGGTACCTCCCACCCCGGGCCTGAGAGATGGCCGGTGAGATGTGCTGTCAGCACAGGCCCCCGGCAGGGCCACTCCTGGGTCCAGTGCTGTTCTCCACTGAGCTTGGTTCCAAGTGTCCACACCACAAAGGGACCCTTCAACTTCTACCCTCTCCAAGGGGCATGGGAGCCCAGGCTGCAGCGGTGGGCAGGAGCCTCGGGGACAGGGCCAGCTGGCCTGCCCTGCCCTCTGCGTGCTCCTCCCTGGAGCTGTTGGCAGAATCTCCCTTCTAGTTCCTTCCCCTGTGGCAGTGAGACATCTGCCTGGGCGCCTGGCTCCCCTCCTGTCCACAGAGCCCAGCCCTGTCCGCCACCCCTGCTGCTGCTGCCACGATGTCCCCCAAGTCTGCCCCAGAGGTGCGCCCAGGTCCCAGTGAGGCCCCCTGCCAGTGGCCCATCAGCCGGCTGGCTCACCAGCACCTGCAGCAGCCCCTCTGCTGTCCCCAGGGACCTCTCATACACTGGCCAGGAGGCTGCGGAACCTGCGTCTCCCCGTCCCCCAGAGGTCCTGCTCCTTGGCCGAACCCACACTAGGGATAGGGACCCCTCGGCCGCCCCTCCCTCTCCCTGCTGGGTTGGGTTTTTGGTTTTTGTTTTTTAGATGATCCCTATGTTGGAAGTAAAAAGTTGAAGCACTTTATTTTGGTTGTGTTTGATCACATTCTGCTTGGAAGTATGGACCCCTGACCGTGTCCATGTACTGCGACTGGAGAGTGTCACCGCTTGTACATACTGTAAATTATTTATTAATGGCTAAATGCAAGTAAAGTTTGGTTGTTTTGTTTTGTTTTGTTTCATTACTCTCTTCTAGACAGGGTGTTGGAGTCTGTTTCCAGAATGGACACTGGTTCCCTGGCAGGGGGTGTATTGAAGGTCTGTGGGGCCAGGCAGCCACAGCCCTGGGCTTCCCCGAGGCCCTGCTTTTCCTTCCCAGGATAGCTAGGGCCTGGTGGGTACTGCGTGGTACAGGGACGTAAGGTGCCCCTGGATGTGGCTAGGGGAGGCCTGGCCCAAATTACCCTATGTCAGCCGGCACTGCCAGCCTCGAACCCCAGGCATGAGGCCATCACCACCTCCCTCCCACTAGTCACTCCCTCACACCCCACTCCTGTGTGCACAAGTCCTCGCCAGCTGCTGGCGCCATGTTGGCGCTGCAGGCCATTCAGTGCCTTTGGGGTTAATCTGGACTGGCCTAACAGGTAAAGGAGAGATCAGAAGAATTCACCTGCCAGCAAGGGCGGAACCACGGTGGGCACTGGGTCTGTTTGGAGTCGTAGCCCTTGGCACTAGATGTCACCAGGCAGAACAGCTGAGCCAGGCGCACCCAGCTCCTCCCCTGTCCTAGCCGTGTGATTTGGGGTGAATCATTTAGCTTCTCAGAGCCCTGGTCCCTCAGGGTGGTTCTCCTGTGGGTTGCCTCCCACACAGGGGCGCACAGGACTGTCCACAACAGGCGTGGGGGGAAGTGGCCCGAGGAACCCAAAGACCAAGGATTTGTGCCAGTCCCGGGTAGGACTAGAAGACCAGAGGTGAGATGACAGCTTCCAGGACCCCGGGTTTTCAACACAGGCTCCAGGGACATCGCCTCACCTCACTCCTGACCCGCTCACCGGGGGGCTGAGCGGCACCCCGAGCCAACAGGTCACAGAGAAGCACAGAAGGGAAAAACCGCTCACTCGCCATCCCATGAAACTGCTATAGGACGCCTGCCAGAAAATATTCTTGGCTTGGAATTTCTTCAAGACCATAGATTTAACCGGCAGGAATTTCTCCCAAGCACCATGCTACCAGTTGCCCTCCAGAGCATGGAAATTTGCATTTTGTCATGAATATGGAACAGGGCGTGAGGGGCTACCAAGTCCCAGAAGATCTTCAGTTTGCACCAGGCAGGGCTTGGAGCAGACGCCCTCGCTGCCGGGAGGCTGGGGCCAGGTGGCCCAGTTCATGGAACAGCACCTCTCCTGCCCTGACCTCTGTGGCATGGACTCTCGCTTGGGGACTGAGGGTGGAGCTCAGCATCGGGCACCGTCCCAGTCCTGGGGTCCTGGGTACAATCCCAGCACTGCAGTCAATCGATCAAAAACTTTTTAGAGTTGTTCAGTAAATCAGAATTTATAAAGGAAAAGGACAGCAAAGACTTAAAAATAAGTGGTGCAAGTTCATTTATAGAGAAAAGGGAAAGCAGGGCTGTCATCCCAGCTAGTTAGTAGGCTGAGGCAGGAAGATCACAAGTTCAAGGCCAGAACAAGGCCCAATCACAGAACAAGGGCTGGGACAAAGCTCCGGGCTCACAGGGCCCAATCCTCCGTGGGCAGGGGAGCTGTGGGATCTGTGGGGTGTCTGGCAGAGGTCAGTATGTCTGTGTCATGCCAGAGAGCATCACGCAGCAAGGGTGGCACTCGGCTCAGGCAGCAGACTGACCTGGCATCAAACCCGGCTCTGCCCATCACTCACCTGTGTCTCCTGTGGATTTTTGAGCCTCAGATTCCTTGTTTGTAGAACGGAATTCCAAGCACCTGCACCCAGGTCGCTCTGGAAATCCAGTGAGTTCATGCTCACACATTGCCTCACACGCAGGCCCTGGAGCGGTGCAGGGGGTACTGAAAACAAGGATCCCTCCTTCGGCTGCAGGGTGCCTGGGGCTGGGAGAATTGCTGGGAAGAACAGAGCGTGAAGCTTCAGGCAGTGGGAGGGAAGGGGCAGGGAGCCCAGGAGGGAGCCCACGTGACTTCCAGCAGTGAGATGAAAGAGAGGGTCCCTGAGAGGCCCGCACCTGCTGGGGACAGGCCCAGGAAGCCACTGTGGGCTCTGACCTAGTCTGGCCTGGGTCTCCCAGCCTCCGCACAGAGCGAAGATGGGTGCCATGAGGGGACTGAGTGGTCACAGCTGCAGACACCACACAGCTGGCATCGGGCAGCAGCAGCTCAGGAGAGGGCGTTGAGTGGTGGGCTTTGGGGTGTCTTAAAGAAGAGGCACTGACAGCAGAGGGTGAGGGCGCTGGGAGGCGGCCATGCCATGGGGGATGGGGGGGCTCTGAGCCCCGCCCCCGTGAAGGCGGAGCCATGAGTTTGCTCGTGTAGGAAAACACTGGCAGCTGATTTTTTGGAATTTTTGAGTGATGGATGCCAGCTCTAGTTTTAAGGGAGGCAGCGCCCACAGAAGAAATGTCCTAATGGGGGCTGAGGGTTTAGCTCAGTGGTTCCAGTGCCTGTCTTGCAAGCGCAAGGACCTGGGTTCAATCCCCGGTAACCACATACCATACTGAGTGCGGAGACTCACGCCCAGCAGCAATCAGTACCACATACCACAGTGCAGGGCGTGGTGGCTCACGCCTGTAATCCCAGCCCTCGGGAGGCAGAGGCAGGAGGATTGCTGAGATGTGAGTTTGAGGCTGAGCTCAGGGCCAGCCTGAACCACAAAGCGAGACCCTGTCTCAAAAACTCTAAAAAAAGAAGAAATGCCCTAATGAAGGAAGGCAGTGGCTCGGCCGGTGAGGCTCAGGGAGAAGGTGGCACAGGGTGCTCTGGCTGTCCCTGACAGTAAGGGACTCTGCAGGCCACTACCAGCAGAGACTCGGGAGCCCACAGCTTGGGTAGCCGCGACCCCGTGTTTGGTAAAGGGCATCTCAGTTCACTAAGGTCCAGGGCTAAATCATTCTGGACAGACGACAGTAACATTTTTAAAAAGTTATTTTTAAAGAATTTCCCTAAGTTGTTCAAACTGGTCTCAAATGTGTGACCTTTCTGCTTCAGCCTCCCAGAGTGCCAGGATTGCAGTGATGGTAACATTTAAAAAAGAAAGTTAAAAGAACATGAGAGGCTTTTCAGAAACTCGACGATTTCGTGGCTGGACTAATCCTGGTTTGGCTCGGCCTTGCCACGTGACGACGGGGTGGCCGAGGCCTTGGTTTCCTCACCTGCATGGCGAAGGCAGGGTTTCACTGCCCTGATCCTCGGGAAGATGGCACGGGGAGGATGGCACGAGGGAACACACAGTGAAGGTGCAAGGCAGACCCTAGACACCTGCCTGGTGCTGCTTCCTCTTGCCACGAAGGTCCTCCCCAGCCTCCGCCCACACCCAGGCTGGCTCATGGGACCGGACAGGGGAAGAGGCCTTGCCCAGGGTGGCCTCAGGGTGGCACATAGTTTCTTCACCCAGTTGTCTCACCTTTCCAGGGCATCTAGAAATATAAAATGGGCCCAGCCACACGAACCTGCCAGGGGACAGCAAGCTGACTCAGAGACCAGCAGGAGTGGCTTTCGGGCCACTCTGATCTACCCGGGCAGCCAGGCCAGGGTCAGCCGGAAGGGGGCCTGCAACACTTCATTCATGAGGCTAAGCTGCCCCTGGGGTACAGAACATGCCGGGAACAAGTCTCGAAGGGATTGAGAGTTGTAAATGGGAGAGTAGAAGTCCCCAGAATCCCTCTCAAAGAAACAGCCTAAGAGCTTGGGCTGGGAATCACCCAGTCCCCACCTCGGGCCAAGTGCCAGCCGGGAGGAGTTGCCTCATGTGGAGGTGTGGCCAGAGGGACCTCTGGGCAGATGGGCCAGCCCAACTTGCAGTCTCCTCTACCTCCCTGAGAAAGAGGCGTGAGGCCCTAGAGTCTCGGCAAATCTGTGCGCAAACTGGGAAGGTGGAGGAGATGGCTCCGGCTTCCAGAGAGCAGATCCAGGGCGCAGGGAGCCATGTGGCCTGCTAAAGGGCCACCTTTTAGCGTCTGGTCACCCCCAGCACCCACTCAGCCACCTGCTTCTGCTCTGAGGACCCACAGAGAGCACAGGGGACCCTCACGGCGATGGAGTCAGCCTAGGGTTCTGGCTCTGCACTGAGCAGGGGGCAGCTCTCAAGCCCCTGGCGAGCAGGTGGCGATGGGGCCTCCAAGCCTGGACCCAGAAGGGACAGGATGGGACGGGTCAGGGCTGGCACTATGGCCGCCACATCTGAAGCCCGAGCGGCTCAGAGTCCTAGGAGGAGGTGTGGGGAGTGTGGAGGGCTCACAGAAGGGGCGTCACCGTCCGGCCTGGGCACCTGGGTGGGCAAGGCCAGCCACCATCTGGCTGCAGGTGTGGCCCATTCCATATCCCACCCAGTGTCGTGACAGATACATGTTCTGGACTCGTGCCATGTGTGGGCACTCTGCCAAGGTGCAGGTGCTGGTTTGTCCCAGCCGCTGCCATCTCTCTGGAATCCTCGTGGCTTGAGGCCCAGACAGGCTCCATTAGAGGGGCCTGATAAGCAGGGCCCCTGGGAGGCAGGCAGGGGACTGAGCCACCAGGGACCAGGTATGGACAGGGGACCCCACCCAGGGAAGAGCGCGCATCTCCAGCAACCACCTTCCTGAGTGCAGGGTACAGCCTGTTTGCTAATGATCTGGGGTTGGACTCTTGAGGTGAGTGTCTTGTGAGCTGACTGGGCAGGTCTAACACAACAAGTCTTGCTCTCTCTTTCCTGGCAGGATCTTTTGTAGCCCATGGGGCTGGTAAGGGTCTGGGCTGAGGGACACGTTTGTGTACTCAGCACATACATGAGGCCGGACGATGCCAAGCATTGTGTCCAAGTTGCAAATACATGCACCCGTGATGGTAGTTGCTCGATGGACGTTCCTGTCCTCGCGGGTGACCTCCAGTGATGAGAGGTGGAAATCAGCGAATTACAAACGCGCCCCACCCCACCCGCACCCCCGCCTCCCGCAAGCGGCAGAGAGAGGGACACTGGCACCCTGGTCCTCAGCAGCCTGCCCACTAGTCTGCTGACTTTGCCCTTGATTCCCATCCTGTACCTGAGCCTCAGCGTCCTCTGCTGTTGGGGAGGAGCAGAACAGCTCAGTGCTACAGCCGCGTTACAGCTCAGTGTCACAGCCAAGTGCCGCTGCGGCACAGCTGAGTGCTACAGCTCTGACTAGCAGCTATCGCAACTTGAAGACACCAGAATCCGTCGGTCACTCGAAGAGGTGGAAAAAAACCTTTACTGAGAGTTTATACCCCAAACCTTGTGCGCTTGACTAGAAATAGGAGCCTCTTTCTATAGGGCTTAGTGGTAGCAGAGGGGGCGGAGTCACAGAATATTCCAGAAGGCAGAGAGGACGCGCATGCTCACTAAAGCAGGAAGGCGGAGCTAACAGAACACGCCTGGAAGGGGCAGAGCTAACACCATCCCAAGTGAGGTTGCAAGTTACCAAACATTTTGATACACTGGGCTGCAGCAACCTGGAACTAAACATGTGGGGGGAAAAAGCATGGAGACAGCAAGGACATGTCTTACTGTGCAGCATGGGTCTGACGAGGACCTAATCCCAGCAGTGGGAGAGCCTAAGAGGAGAGGGGTGCGGATCCCTGCGGGGGCGCCTCAGCCCTGTGAAATGTCAGTGGGCGTCCCAGGCCACCAGGGGGCGCTCTGGCGTCAGACCCAATCTAGCCTAAGAGACTGAGGTCCAAGCCTCCCGCAAGCTCCAGGATTAACGTATGCTGATTGGCTCAGTGGCAGAGTTTCTGTTTCAGTAGCACGCCCGAGACTCCCCACACCCCACAGTCACGCTTTTTACAAGTTTAATTGTGAAGATCTCTGACAGAGCAAGCCTCCTGCCCTCCACCTGCAGCCCCCTGGGGAGGTACAGCGCCAGGGACCCCATCTTTCGGTTGCGGTCTTCTCCCACCGAGAGGAAAGTGCAGAAAGCAGCTGTGAGCACACCAGCATTGGGGGATAGGGTGTCATGGGAGGGCACTCAGGAGGAGGCACAGAGGTGTTGGCTTGAGGGCCGCGCAAGTCGAGAACCGTGGGGGAGGCATCATCTCCGGCCTGGAGGGAGGTGAGGCAGGTCAGGGGCCTGGGCCTGGGCCCGGGTTCCTCCCATGCCAGCCAGCTGGGCCCTCTACCCCTCTGCTGCCAGCTAGCCCTTGCTGCTCCCTGCGCAGAGGGCAGTTAACCCTGGGCTCCAGCCGGCCCAAGCACAGGATGCCGAGTTCCTAGCCAGCAAGTACTTGGCCAGGAGGCCCATCACCGACCCCAGGCTCAGCTGCCTCGTGTCCCTGACAGGGCACCTGGCAAGAGGAGGCCCCAAGCGCAGCGGCTGTACCTGAGGTCACTGTCCAGCCCAGCAGGCCTGATGCCGTACCCACTGGCAAGCACCTTCCCAGTTCCCACTGCATGGAAGCAGCCTCAGTCAGGGAGCCAGGAGGGTCCCTGGGGGGGGGGGCGCGCAGTGCACAGCGGGCGCACAGGAGAGTGACAGCGAGCTGGGAACCGAAGCTGGTACTGACTCGGGAAAGTGAGCTGTACTCAGCGGGGAGGTGGTGGTGGAGGAGAGGGAGCAGGAACAGTGGCCAGGAGGCTAATTTGCTCCTACGGAGCTGTGTGGGCTGGCAGAGGTGTGGGCTGGCAGAGGTGACATACCCAGCAGCAGCGGTGGCAGAAGGCCTCTGGCCCAAACGGCCTGCCAGCTTAAGCATTCAGGTGAGGGTCACCAGACAGAGTGGTCCCTTGCTGCTAGACGTGTGACAAACACCTGAAGTCCCAACACACTGGGTGCTGAGGCAGGAGGATCACAAGTTCAAGTCCAGTTGGGGCAACCTACTGACTTAAAACACCCCGTCTCAAAAATAGTAATAAAGAGCTCAGAGCATGGCTCAGTGCAAAAGTCCTGGGTGGAATCACTCGGAGGAGAGATCTTCACGTTGGGTGAGCGCAGGGAGAGGCTGAACCAGGCAAGCAGGACCCGGCACAGCTCTGTCTGCCCAGTGGCTGGCGCTGCACCTGACGGAGGCCGGACCAGGGCAGCACTGCCCCTCGAGCAGGAGTCTTCCTCTCGCTGTGGCCCCTACCCGTCTTCTCTTCCCTGTCCCTGCAGGATCGAGGGGCCTCACGTGTCCTGGACTCTGCAGCCAGGTCGCGCCCGGGTCGCACAGCTAGAGCAAGGAGAGGAGCTTGGCGCCCTCCAGGGCCGGATGGAAGCACAGGCCGCCAGGCGCGACATTTGTGGGCCTCTGCTGCCCTCTGCAGGAAGCATCGGGAACCACAGATACCCGGGCCCTCAATGTCCGCTTCAGAGGTGGGGTGTAAGGGAAAACACAGGCCCCACGCGGGAGGCAAGAGGGAGCCCCGGCTGCAGTGCCCGGGGGTGCCCCAGCGTGCCCTGTGGTAACGGCTGGTATCCAGCCTTGTGCAACACCTCAGAGACTTTGCTCATCCCTGCCTCAGCCGCCATTTCACAGATTAGAGCTGGAGAGAGGTACAGAGACGCCAACCGCTACAGCCAGAACTGGGGCCCGAGCCCGCGTGGCCTTGCCCCTGCCCTCTGGCTCCAGCTACTTCTGGGCACTTAGGAGATTCTGTCCTCTTGCGGAATGCTGGTCCACATCTATTCCCTGAGCCCCAGACCATTAGACCGCGTCCCTGCGGCCCATCTGCATCCCAGAGCCAGGCCTCAGCAGGCAGTGCAGGCCCCAAGGAAAACATCTCGAGGAGCCATCCGGTCCCAGCGGCATGTCCCCATAACTAGAAACGCGTCCAGAAGTCTGTGGTCCCTCCCGGGCCTTCCTGCTGGACTCCGGCCCGCAGAGCAAGCCGTATGGGACCCAGCAGGCAGGGGCCTCCTCTCAGCCTCCGCTGCCCGCCTTCCCAGCCCCGGGTTACACCTCTCCTCGCCTGAGCGCCACTCACAGGAGAACCTCAGGACCTCGCACAGTGGCCTTTTTCGGACACACGGGGCTGTGGTGTGACTGGTCAGTGTAGTGAATTCTGGCTTCTGCGCTGTCAGCAGGGCCTGGGAGGGGTAAGCAGGGCGTGAGCTAACCTGGAGGTGCACACGACGGTGCTCAGCTCCCTCCTCCTCTTGCGCTGGCCCCTGGCTGCCCTGAGGTGAACAGCGTCCTAACCCTATCAGGTCTTTCCTTCTTGCTGCCTCTGCCTCGGAGCCAACCAACCATGGACTGAAACCAGGAGTCAAAGTAAACCTCTGCTCCCTTTAGCTGTAGCGTTGGGGACTCTGTCCTGGGGATGGAAAGTGTGTAAGACAGGAGGCGCTCCACGGGGCAGCTGGCCCTGGGAGTGGGTCAGGTTCTGCCCACCTCACGAGAAGCCTGTCATTCCCCACGTTGTGTCCCCAGTCCCACTCAAAGCCAGAGACCGGTGCGGGCATGATACACCGGGTGGCCTGGCCACACTTGTCCCTGCATCGTGTGGCCACAGAACAGGCTGGGACATCCCGGGTCATGACTCCTGGGCCGGTCCTCCGTCCCCGGGGTTCACAGGAAAGTTCACTGCTTTCCAGCCGCATCCTACCGCATCCCACCTCACCTCAGAGCCGAACGGGAGGAGGCAGGGCCTCCTGAGCTCCAACCAGATGTGAAGGGGCCGGGGCTGGGGCCGGAGCCGCTGGCAGAGCTCAGTTAGCACAAACCCTGCCTCAGCGCCAGGCTGGGATCTGGAGTCCACACCCGGGCTGGCAGGCTGCGGGCCTCAGGTTTCAGTAAGTAACCTTTCTGTTGGCGCTAATGAAGGGCTTGCGGTGATGCCAGGCAGGAAGGAGGCAGGCCTGCTGCTTCCAGGAAAAGCAAGCGACTTGGCAGCAGCTGGTTTCAAAGCCATGTCGCTATTGTGGATTTTAATAAGTGGATTACTACAGCACTTGTTCTTAAACTTTCCTCAGATCGTTCCAGCCGAGTCACGAACAGCAGCAGGATTACGAGTCGAGTTTCTTTATGGGCTGGAAGAGTCTTAGCTCATCATCTCCCCAAGGGTTATGTGCACTATAAGCCTTCCTTCTGCCCAGAACAGGCTCAAATCCCCCAAGCAGCAGGGCGGCACTCTCACTGGACAAGTAGGCCCACTGAGTGTCAAGAATTAATGGACCTGCCCAAGGTGGTACAAAGCTGTGCTCCCAGCACATGAGAGGCTGAGGCAGGAGGACTGCAAGCCTGAGACCTACCTGAGCTACACAGCAAATTCAAGGCTAGGAGGAAGGGGTTGGAGATGACGACAAAGATCCGAGTTTGGCTTCAGCCACTTAAGTATTAGTGAAAACCCTCAGAAATGAGCAGGGTTCGCAACTCCAGCCACCCTTGCTGTGTGGGCCGCACTGAAGCTGCCTGGCCTTGTGCCAAACTGCTAGAGTGAACATTAGTGTCAGTGTTTCCATTATAAAATGCCTTTCCCTCAGAATCTAGTACCCAACTGTTAAATTACCCTAAACGCCGTGGGCTGGCAGACACGGCGTTTTATTTCCTTCTGGATGACAGGGCACTCCTAGTTGCCTCCCCTGGATCAGTTCTGCAGAGACCACGAACAGACGTGTGGGGCCGTGGCCTGGAGCCTCCCAGCCCGGGACTGCTTCCCTCAGCAACAGCTTGCTGGGGACAGAAAAACCTTAGAAACCTGTGGTGTCAAGGCGTGGAAAAAAGCACCAGAACGTGTTGACTAGGGGAAAAAATTCTACTTGAAAAGGCACCACTGACCAAGCTGTCAGAATCCGTGGACAGGACCCGGCACTGCACAAGAGGGGAGACGCACAGGCACCCCCAGGCTAGCCACAGCTCACGCCGAAACGCAAGGCAACATGGTAGCCTGGTGCTAAGAATCCTTAGTAACACTTTTTAATATACAAGAGTCAAAAGTACAGCAGTTTTACAATGTAGGAAAATTTAATACATACTATATAAACAACATTATTTACATCAGAAATCACTAGGACAGTGGCATTTTTCACAAATATAAATTAATTACTGTTTAGTCAACAGGTTTAAAAGTCCACAATTTTACAATAAAGAAAACCACCTGGCCCCAACTAGTGGGGCTCAGATGGACTAAAGCAGCCTGGACCCTTGGCATGGCTCTCCTCGCCACGCGGCTGCCCGGCCAAGCAGACCACTGTGCGGGCCCGGGCTGCCGCTCCTGCTGACAAGTGGATTTGGTCTGTAGGACATATGTGTCATCGCGTGAATTCCTAATGGACGCCCCTGCACCTCGAGACCTGTGCATCAGGCCCGAGTGTCTGCAGGGCAGTGAGAGGGTGTCCGGGTGTCCCCCTGAAGGGCTAAGGAATGACTGGAGAGGAGAGCAGGCCACAGCGCAGGCCAGGCTCTCAGGCTTCACCTTGTTCTTTCCTAGGGCTGTCATCATCAAGTCCATCCTCGTCCACTTCAGCTTTTTGCTTACCCCATTCCATTCCCACCAAAACGCAACGCTTAAAGCCGGGCTGCACGGAATACAGTCCTCAAATCTCAGGGCAGCTTCTCCCATTCAGAAGTGAGAGAATTTCTACCTGTGCAAACTTCTGTTGTGATTGAGGCATATGCTACTCATACTGATTAATCAATGCAGAAGTGCTTCCTGTCTACCAACCCACTCTTAGACACACTTCAACACCTAACAGATGTTTACTGGAGTATACTGTAATTTCAGTCAATGTAACACTGATCTGGCTGATACTGCCTCCTGCTACATCATATGGCACTAAAAGTCCTGAATGTGAACGAAAGTTCTTCTCTCCTTATGATGAGACATCTTTGGGAATAACTTGCATTTCCTATCAACAACTAGAGAGAAAAGCCTTGCTGGGCATGGAAATGCAGTGCTCGTGCCCTTTTCCCCCACAGAGCAGCTATCAGCAGCCCAGCAAGCCAAACTAGCCTGGCTCTTCGGCTCGGGCAGGACAAAACACAGGGTACTGGCACTGTCATCAGCAAGAAGGTCCACCTCTGGTTTCATTTTCACTGTGTAAAGTGGACACTGAGGTCTCCACCTCCTCAAGCTATCAGTGGGCTCTGCTACAAGACGTGAGCGCCCAGGCCAGAGCCAGCAACCCCGGTACTGTGAGGAGCAAGACCCGGTTCCACCCTGGGCAGCTGCCCCAGCTGTACAGGGAGCAGTGACCCAGCACCGCCGCTTCTGCTCCCTGGGGAGACACTGCCCGCAGCTCTCAGGGGAGACGCTGGTGGTGCTGCCCAGGACGAGGGCCCAGAGTCAGTGGATTTAACTCCGCACAGGCCCAGGATCTTGCTTTAAGCCAGGACCTTACAGGCACACTGTTCCTTGTGTTTAAGTCAGTGTTTGTTTCCATCTAGAAAGGCTCTGGATGCTTTAAGAATACTGGCAAGCTATACTGAAAATGAATGTTTTATAGTCCCTAGCATTCACTCAGCATGATTCTTACCACCTCTGAGTCAGCCATCCTGGCCTCAAGTGCTTCCTATGGGACAATAATTAACATACTTCACAGATCTTACTCTTACCGCTGGAGGTGGAAGGTCATTCACCATAGGTGCTGATCTGTCTGTGACCACCCCATGACCAGCAGATGTGTGGTTCTGTGGAGTCTGCTTCTTCAAGTTGTGCAAGGGAACTAAACTAAAATGCAGCTGTAGCTGCTGCCCTCCGACAATACTGAAAGCCCCCCTCCCCACTCCCGCAAACCAAGTGCACGGGAGGGACCCACCACTGCCTTGCGAGACCCTTCCTCCAGCTATGAGCAGCTGGCTGGTTGGTTGGTGAGCCCACCTCTGCTTGCCCTCCTTCCTTTCTTGAAATAGCAGTCAGAAGTCTGCCAGGGAATCCTGTTCCCTAGCCACATTTCCCCTCCCCAACCCGCCCTCTCCCACTGTAGGTTACTCCCCAATCAAGAAGACCCACGCTGACACCACTGCTGCCTAACTCACAGTATTCGGAAGTCAGCCAAGGGACCTGACTCTCCCCGCACAGAGGGGAGAAAGGAGCCCACTCAGGAGACCAAGGCTTTGAAATGTACAAAGACAGCATGGGAATTAGTGTTGGTGGAGAGAGGGCCCAACGTGGAAGGTGCTTCCGTTTCTTTATCCAGGCCCCGCCCTGTCCTGTGGGACTTCACCTGTGAGCCAAGCACCTCCCTTCTCCCAGGAACACACTGGAGGGTGGACCTGCTCCCCTTCAAGTCCCAGAATGGAGAGCCCACCCCACCCCACCCCAGCCCAGCCCCGCTCCCGCTCCCCTCAGCAGCATCCATTCCATCACGGTGAACCACGCACACACTGTCCAGTGGGTCCCCGCAGCCTTCACCGGGGACACTGAACCTGGCAACAAGACATTCATGACTCAAAGATCCCCAACCCTTCCCTGGAGAACAGCCCAACGAAGCTGGTATGCACAAGTCACCGCTCCTCCTAGCACCACTGAGGTGGGAGGCTGAGCCAGGCTGGAGTCGGGTGGGGCCAAAGTGCAGGAGCAGTGCCCAAGCCAAGCCGGCCGCCCAAGGCTTCCACTCCCTGAAGTGCTCCTCGGCCGGTGAGGGCCGGCAGTATCGTGTCCAGAAGCTCCGCCTGCGGTCTACAAACCGGCCACTAGACCAAAGCGTCCGCGTGCTTGACAACTCCCGCTCTCCCCTGCCCAAGCTGTCCTTTATGTTTTCCGAACGTTCCAGTTATAATCTGGGTTGTTTTTCTGCTCTAGTGATCTCTCCAAAGGAGACCTGTGATCCAGCGGGGACTTGGAATCATGAGGAGATTTCTGAGAAGGGGGTGAGCGAGGATCCGAGCCTGTGGGGTGCATTGGGGGCAGCGGCTGTTTATATTCCCCCAGTTTGTCTGTGTGGAAAGAGCGGTAATGGTCTGAGGGTCCCTGGCCGTGGTAACCCATTGGGGGGCGGTGATCAGACATTCGTCGGAAATCCTGCTGGTGGTAATTCTGAGGCCTAAACTCATCGGACCGCCTGCGCTTGGAGTCATGATGGTGTCTGAAACAGAAACACAAGGGTTAGGTCAAAGTCCAAAGCCAGACTTTCCTCCACTTTTTCCCATGTGGCACAGGCAACTGGGGCCAGGGCCCCCGGGCCATTAGGCAGGCACTCTGCCTCCTGCTTCACTATCTCCTCATGTACTTAATGGACTAGGAATCAAAAATAAATGAATGAAGGGGCCCGGGATTTGGCTCAGTGGTTCCGGTGCCTGTCTTTCAAGCGCAAGGACCCAGGTTCAATCCCGGTTAACGACATACAATACTGGGTGTGGAGGCTCACGCCCAGCAGCAACCAGTACCACATACCACAGTGCTGGGCATGGTGGCTCACGCCTGTAATCCCAGCACTCGGGAGGCAGAGGCGGGAGGATTGCTGTGATGTGAGTTTGAGACTGAGCTCAAAGCCAGCCTGAACTATAAAGCGAGACCCTGTCTCAAAAAAAAAAGAATGAAAAACAAAAATATCTGGACATGGTAGTAATCTCCTAGAATCCCAGAAGCATGAAGACTGAGGCACTAGGACTGTCACAAGTTCCAAGCCAGCCTGGATACACAGTGAGTTCAAGGCCAAAGTGAGTAGCAACAGTGATTTTATACTTTCCGGCAAAATATAGCTCTGCATGTGGCCACCTTCATGCTGTAAGTGCACCTCCTTCCTGCTTTATTAGGCCCAGACTCTCTCTAGAAATTCTGCTGCTTTTTCTGCCTTTAACAAAACTTTACCGCCATTAAGAACATATATCCTATGAAATGACATGGGGATTCATCATATTCACAGCCATGAAGGGATACTCTCGAGCAGTTACTACTGATTCTGAAAACTCTGTAGCCTTTCCAGAAAATAAAACTATAAATATTTTCATATTCTTCGACCAAGCTCAAAAGACCCATAGAAATTATTTGATAAGTTAGTAAGACCACAATCAAAAGTAAAGGTTAATAAATTCCTTCAAAATTGACATTCAATGAGAAGAGAATTTAGATTTTAGACCCTGACAAACTTCTTGCTATATTATCAGAGCAGAATCTATACAACTCAACAAAAGGATTAACAACTCAACTAAAACCAAGCAGAGGTCTCAGACAGGAACTGCTCAGAAACACCTATGCAATGGTCTGTAAACACAGCAGAAGATGTGCAACTTCGATCATCAGTAGGGAGCTGCAGATCAAACCCACAATGTATCCTGACCTCTTTAAGCAAAGGCAGCCTCTTTCTAAGTGAGGCCAGGAACACTGGATATCCACACACAGAAGACTGAGTCTAGACCCGAGGACAGTATCATGTACTAAACTCAAATCAAAATGGACCAAAGATTAAGTGGTAAAACAGAACCACTGATCTGCTAGAAGATTTTTTTTTTTTTGTCAGCTATCTTTATGAAAAACTAACATCAATAGATAAAAGAACTAAAAAAAAATTAAAGACTCCCAGGTCGTTGGTTCTGATGCCTGCATTCCAAGTGGAAGGTCTTGAGTTTGAACCATGGTATCAAAAAAAAAGACTCCCTAAAATAAAAGGGCATCTAAAATGATCAGACACTCCTCAGAAGAAATACAAATAGCCAATAAAGAAAAAATGTTCAGCATTACTGTCCATCGAAGAAATGTAAATTAAGACTTCACTGAGATACTATCTTACCCTAGAGAGTATCATTGGCTATCATTAAAAAAAAAAAAAAATCTAATAACAAATATTAGCAAGGATGGGGAAAAAGAAACCCTTCTAAAACTGTTGGTAGGAATGAAAGCTAATACAACCACTTATAGAAATCAGTATGAAAATTTCTCTGAAAACTCCAATGTGACCCAGCCATCCACCTTTTAGGTATCAAGAATTAAAATCATCCTATTATGGAATTACAAGTATACCCATATTTATGGCAGCATAATTTAATATGGCTAGATCTTGGAAACAGCATATATGTCCATCAGCAGATGAATGGATAAAAGAAAAATATGGTATTTATACAATTAGAGTACTGCACTGCCAGTAAAGATGAACTTGAGGCACTTATAGGTAAATGGACACAACCTGGGACCATAATGTTAAGTAACACAGACATACAAGGTTAAATAGTACAGTTTCTTATACATGAAATTCAAATACTTCCCCAAATTACCTCTTTCAAAAATATTTAATACATAGGCTAATTAGTTTCATTTATACTATTAATTTATCTCAGTTTACTGAAAAGTCTTGTGCTACTGTTTCTTCTTTGTAAAATCTTTTTTGGTCTATATTTTGTATTCTGAATAACTACTTTGAGGATAGTAATCCATAGGGCTGAGGATTTAGCTCAGTGGTTCTGGCACCTGCCTTGCAAGCACAAGTCCTAAATTCAATCCCTGGTAACTACACACCACAATACCAGGTGTGGTGACTCACACCCATCAGCAATCAGTACTACACACCACAATGCCAGGTGTGGAGGCTCCCGCCTGTAATCCCAGCACTCAGGAGGCAGAGGCAGAAGGACTGCTGTGAGTTCAGGGCTGGCCTAGGCTATACAGTGAGCTCTCGGCCAGCCTGAACTACAAAGGCAAGACCCTGTCTCAAAGGAAAAAAAAATTATACATATATAGTGTATTAACTATTGTTATTCTCTTATTTTGTTATGAATTTGCTTTAGTTTTTCATGAAATAAAAATTTTAAAATACATTAAAAAATACCACCTACCCAGCAACTATCTAGAGATAATACTTCTTTTATGAAAAAACAAACAAAAGAAAAACTAACCCAGGGTAAAGTATCCCCTCAGAACTAGAAAACTAAAAAAACTAATAAACGCTATATTTTAAGGATAAAAAAAGATACCACTTCACGTACACTGGTATGGCTATATTAAAAAATAATGGTAACAGGAAGAAAGTGTTGGAGAAGATGTAGAAAAATTACAGCTTTTAAACATTGCCGGTTAGAATATAAAATGACTCAGCCACTGTGAAGAAGAATGTGTCATAAAGGAATGACAATATGACTTAATAACACTACTCAAAAAAACTACAAACAGGTATGTAAACAGACAATGTACACCAATATTCACTGCAGCGCAATTCACAACTTCCAAAACACCTACTCTCAAAGAAGTGGATAAGCAAAAGGCGGTACTGCATACAGTGGTGTGGATACACAACACAGTACTTGGTCATAAAGCGGAATGAAGTAATTATATAGGTTATACAGGTTACAGTGAGTACACACTCTGACAACATGAAGTGACTGCTTTTCTTTTTTGGTACCAGGGATCCAACTTGGAACCTTGTACTTAGGAGGCAGGCAATGGAACCACTAAGCTAAATCCTCGGCCCTGAAAACAAGAAAGAAGCCAGACACAAAGGTCACGTTACAGGATTCCTTCTATACGCCATGTCCAAACAGGCAAATCTAGGGACAGAATACAGACTAGTGATGCCCGGGATCAAAAAAGAAGGAATAATGGGAAGTAGCAGCCTCATGGTTATGGGCTTTCCTTGGAGGTGACAGAGATGTGGACTGGACAGAGTGACTGCACAACACGCTCGATGCTCCAATGCCACTGCATTCTTCCCTTTAAAGTAGCTCATGCATGCAGTGTGAATTTCAGAGAGACAGATAGCAAGAAACTCAGTGACTTCAGGTTCCAGTCAAGGAGTAAGAAGGGGTTCGATTTACTCTCCTGCCTAGAACAACCAGCAACCAAGAACAACAAAATAGATACATGGTTGGGGCTTTTTGTTGTATTTTTAGTTTTTGAGACAGAGACTCACTTTGTAGTAGTTCAGTCTGGTCTTGATCTCAGCCTCGAACTCAGCCATCTTCCTACTTCTGCCTCCCCAGTACTGGGATTACAGGCATGAGCCACCACGCCTGGCATTGTTGCATGTAGTTATGGGGGATTGAACCCCAGCCCTTGCACTTACAAGGCAGGGGCCAGAACCACTGAGCTAAATCCCTGTCCCCAGATATATGGTTTTTAAGACACAGACAGAATAGTGTTCCATGAAGGACAGAAAGTAATGATATGAGTCTTCTAACAACCCCTCATCACTACCCTCCAGGGCTGTGGCACAGCGGAGAAACAAGGTGGGAGAGGCCACACATTGCCAGGTACCCAGGCAGGCAGACGCGCGACAGCAGAGAACTGCGGAAAGCGCTGCAAGTGCACAGCTGAATGACACTCCAGGGGCACATGTGAGGAAATGGGCCAGGGCTGGGGAGAAGCACTCACAGGAGTACAGGCAACAGTGCTCATCCTCGCCAGCCAGCCCAAAGCCCAGGTTTGTGGGACACTGGGCAGTGCAGGCAGAACCTGCTGCAGGAGTAGCAACAACTAGCCCTCGACTGAGCACCGAGCCTAACAGAACTTATCGGCAAGACCTGGAAGATCAGTGCTTCCAAGTAACCTGTGTCTTATAGTAAAACTTCAGAATACTTAGGGAAATACAAAAAGCACTCCAACTGACACCTGATCAAAACTAGCAGACATGGAAAGCACCAGGAAAATAATGCAATCAGGCAAGCCCAACTTAAAATTATGTAATCAATTAGCAGACAAGGTCATGGAAATAGCTTTAATGGCTATATTCAGATTTTGAAAAGTTAGAGAACACGAAAGAGAAGAGGAGGAAGGGAAGAGGAGAAGAAGAAAAACAAAGACCCAAATACAACTTTTAGAGATAAAGCCACCATCAGTGAAATGTAAAATGTCCTGTATGGTCCCATGAGAATAGACATTCAAAATGGTAAACATTAGGGAGGTTGAAGATATAGCAATAGGCACTACCCAAAATCAAACAACAATTTTGAACGAGCTGTGAGAAGCATCAAGCAAAATAAATACATGTAAAACTACAATTTCCAAATGAAAAGAAAGGGAGACAGAAAGCATATATGAAGAACATTTAAATATTTTCAAAATTTTATGGAAATGGGGCCAGGGATTTAGCTCAGTGGTTCGGGCATTTGCTTTGCAAGTGCAAGGGAGTTCAATCCCTGGTATCCGCACACTACAATGCCAGGCGTGGTGGCTCATACCTGTAATCCCAGCACTTGGGAGGCAGAGGTAAGAGGATTGCTGTGAGCTCGAGATTTGCTTGGGCTACATAGTGAGTTCAGGGCCAGCCTGAACTACAAAAGTGAGACCCTGTCTCAAAAAAAAATTTATGGCAACAATAAACTTATAAATCCAAGCATCTCAACAATTTCCAAGCACAATAAGCATGAGAAAAACTACATCAAAAACAGGTACTATAAAGGTGCTACATAATGGGCTGAGAATTTATCCAGTGATTCTGGCGCCTGATTTGCAAGTGCAAGGCTTTGGGCTTCATCCTCGTAACAACACACAACAACATCACACCCACCAGCTATCAGTACTACATACCACAGTGCGGGGCGTGATGGCTCACCCCTGTAATCCCAGCACTTGGGAGGCAGAGACAGGAGGACTGCTGAGTTGAGGCCGAGTTCAGGACCACCCTGAACTACAAAGCCAGACCCTGCCTCAAAAAACTCAAAAAAAGGGTGCTGTATAAGGAATGAACACAGTTTTTTTGGGCAGTACTCTTCAGTGCAAGGCGACATGAGTTCTGGGCAAGCAGTCTCCCAGTAAGCCACCTCCCCAGTCCAAGTGACAGTTTTTTCATCAGAAATAATGCAAAGAGAGACATATAAAATCCTTCAAGAAATTGTTAATCTAAAAATTTATACCTAGCAGAAAAATGCATCAAAAATGAAGGCATAATAAAGTCCTTTTAGACACACACACAAAGGTGAAAGAACTTATCATCAGCAGACACACAGAAAAACAAAAGTCTTGCAAGCAGGAGAAAACGGTTAACAGCATTGCTAACAGAAATAGAGATCAACAGAAAAGCAGGCAAGGCAAGTGCCCCCCAGAGACTGGCACAATACAGAAGGCGATGGTGATGCTGGCAGTGGTTCCTTCTCAGGGACCACTAACAGGCAGCTGCTGCTCAGCCACACAGCCAAGTTTTGGGAATCTTCCAAATGACCCCAGGACACTTGTGTACACAACATTCCCACCTTAAATTCAAGTACAATCCAAACAATGCAAGTCAGTACCACAGAGCAAACCAAGTCTCCTGAGATTAAATGCACAGCCAAGTCCTGCATTTAGGGAGACCAGGTAAAACCGTGTCAGACCATACTTGCTACATCTCACACTTCAAAACTATGGCTCGTCACACCCCTGGCAGGTGCTGCACAACAGCAGAGAAGGCACAACTTCTAAAGGCAGGTACACAGGCTGGCACTCGTCTCAGAATCCCTAATACAGCTGAGAGCCGGGTACAGAGCTTGACAGTTCTTGCTGCTAGCTTCAGTATTTTTTGGCTACCACCTGGCTAGATTTCCTTAAAGGAAAGCGAAACAACTTTCTTGCTCAAGTGAAATAAACCAAGCCAGGCACGGGGGCGCACACCTGTGACCCCATCACTCCTGGCCTGTATCTGGGGAGCCTATTCCATTCCTCTCTGCCCTCCCGACTCAGGGTCCAGATCAAGAATCACTGGCCTCTCTTCTTCCTCAGTCTGTAGCTAACCTCCCAATGTCAAGAGCATCTCAAACATCGCCACTTCCAAACATCACCCAGAGGACGTGAGTGGCAGCGGGCTCCCCTCCAGCTCTCCGAAGATGCCTGGGCACCACTGGTACCCGTCAGACTCAGGAGTGTGGCTGACATAAGGCAAGACCTCCAGTTAATGAAGTGACAGACAAACACACCTGTGCACATCTCCACCTTTCCCTCCCACAGCCAGCTCCTGGTCTCTGAACTCTGCACACCTGTCATAGTAGTCTCTATGGCCCCGGTGGTCTCGGTCGCTGCTGTACTGATCATAAGGTCTCTTCCTGGACAGATTGTTGGGCCGATAGCTTCCAGAACGGTGGGCGTCCACATGTCGCCGGTCACCATAGTGGTGGTCCTTGTACCAATGCTGTTCGTACTGATGGTGCCGGTCACTGCCCCAGGGCGGGTTGTTGTTGCCAGCACCATAGTTGAACTTTCTCTCTCTCTGCCAGTCTCCTCGTTCTGCAGGAAAAGAGTGATCTCGTGACTGCGAGAAATGGCCGAATTTGACTTTCAGTCAAGTTTAAATCGAAAGGTGACACCTTACAGATGGTACCTTTCTTTTCTGGCTTTGCTGCTGCTGGTTAGCACACCAGAAATAAGTCCTACCTAACATTCTCCCCTCCCCTAAACTTTTCAGCAAAAGAAAACTCGCCATCTCTCTCCCCTTTCTAAAATCTCTTTTTTTTTTTTTCCCTTTGGAGACAGGGTCTCACTTTGTAGTTCAGGCTGGCCCGGAGCTCAGCCTCCAACTCACATCACAGCAATCCTCCTGCCTCTGCCTCCCAAGTGCTGGGATGACAGGCGTGACCCACCACGCCAGGCATTGTGGAATGTGGTACTGGTTGCTGCTGGGGTGAGTCTCCACGCCCAGTATTGTATGTGGTTACCAGGGATTGAACCCAGGTCCTTGTGCTTGCAAGACAGGCACCAGAACCACTGAGCTAAATCTCCAGCCCTCCCCTTTCTAAAATCTTAAGAACTACTGCTTTCTATGCTTCTAAATCTTCTTACCACCCAAGATGGGGCAGACCTTTGAAAGGAGATTTTACACACACACAACCAACCAAACCGTAGTTGGAAAATAATACTGCAGTCTTCCAGTGGCAAGATGACAATCCATTTTTACGTTAAGTTTATTTTCCCTGCTGATACTGTACGTTGTGGCTGGTTTCTGACAATCCTGTCAACCATACTTTCTAATTCTACTATTCTTCCCTAGACCACAACAAGGATGTGAGGGCGATCTGGCTGTGACATCTGTCACCCCACTGATCGCCAGGGTTGATTCGGCTGATATGGCTGGCTAGGCGGGGGTCCCCTTCCTCCTTCATTGCTCCATGTGCGTCCCTCTGGAAGCTGCATGCTCGGTCGAAGAGGACGACCACCCCTGATAGAGGAGGACTTAGACCACAACAAAAAAAAAAGAGAGACCTCCCACTTCCTGTGAAAAGTAATTCCTCTAACTCTGAACTCGGATCAGCAAGGTAAACTAAGATCTATTTAACTTCTGTAGCTTCCCTTTTCCTTTAAGAAAAATACTCACACTTGACTCCAGAAAGGTGGTTAAAAACACAGACAGACACAGGGGTAGAGGCTGAACTGCAGGCCCCCAAGTATGTGTCTACAGAACCTGTGACTGCTTTGAGAAAGGATCCTTGCATTGAGAGGCAGTTAAAACCTGGAGATTCTGAAATTACCTTGGATTTGAGCGGGGCCCTAATTCAGTAAGGCATCTTTTTGAAAGAAAAGGAGAAAGATGTGTGACAGAGAAGTAGCCCAGGTGAAGACACAGGTGCTGCAAGTCAAGGAAGGCCCAGCCCGGCAATAAGACAGAAGGTAAAAGGAGTGCAACAGACTCCCTCAGAGCCTCAGAAAGAACTTCTCTGCTGACACTTTCTTTGCAGACACCTTGGCTACAGTACAAAGTATTAAGCCACCCACCTGATTTATGGAGCTTTATTTTATGTAGGCCTAGAAAACTAATACAAGGAATTAACAAGAAGGAACTATGGGTCACATCCCCACCGCCCTGAACCTTCACTGGTACCTGCATGAATATCCCCTCAGGAAGCCTGGAACGCTGGTGGCACAAGTGGTACAGGTATGAGATACCGCCAGTGTTCAAGCTGTAGAGCAGCAAGACATGCAAGTTACAGCCCAAGCCTTAACAGGTGAAAGGCCTAGCTGAGCAATCCAAGGTTTAAGCAAAATGATGCTTTAAGCTAAACAGGACGTTCTTCTAAATCATTCAGAATATAAGTAAGTGATATCGTATAGTAATAATAAAACCAGCCTAATATCAAAAAGTAAGCATGACTAAAATGACTCGATCTAAGAACATGGATATATTTCTCATCCTCCTATATGAGAGCGACAGAAGAGCTCTGTGATTCTGAGTACAGTCTTCCTCAGAAAACCATCAGAGGGCTGAGGGTTTAGCTCAGTTGTGCTGCCCCTGCCTTGCAAGTGCGATTTTGTGAGTTTGATTTCTGGTACTGCAAACAAAAAAAAATAATTTAAGGAAAAAGACCACCAGTGTAGGAAAGAAAACCGGCAGATATCTGGCAGGAAGTGCGGTGTAGGGTGAGGGTATTTCTAGGCTAGAGTAATAGAGGTGCTTCAAACACCGGGCCTACCTCGCCTATGGCACTTGTTGAGTCTGCCCAAGCAGGAGGCTATAAGGCTACACTGAACACCTCCAAAGTGCAGAGCAGTTTGGAGACAGTCTCAAGGGGCTGGGGAGACACGGGTCAGAGATGAAGATGTGCAGGAGACGACGGCTGTGCACTGTAAGAAGTGAAAGCCCAGGACAGCCGTGAGCCAGAGAGGTGCCAGGCTGAGAGTGGCTCGAATTCCGCATGCCAGAGGAGTGGCTGCATCCCCTCGGGGCAAGGGCGTCACCCAAGGCTTCTCCACACTGGTACTGTGTACCCTAGTCTGTCAAAACTTACTATACACATCAAAGGACAATGCTGTCATGACCAAATACAAAGATGAGGGAAAACTCATCCAGTCATTTTAGTCATAACTTTGATATTAGGCTAGTTTCATTATTACTATACGATGTCACTTACTTGTGTTCTGAATGATTTAACTATTAACAGGATTGGGGCATCAAAGATTTGTTAAATTACTGTAATATTTATTTAAAATGAAAAGGTGAAAAAAATAATGATTTTTTTCAAAAATCCTGATAATTTTATCAGAAGATTTCAACATAGTTTTTTTTGGGACTTCCAGAACTGAAGTTGAGAAAGAAATTTACATTATGGAACTGTCAATCCTTGTATAATTAATTTTACATTTCATCTGAAAAAGACTTTTTAAAGTCTTATTCTCTACTTTTCCCTCTTATTTTTATCTTTAAAAGCAACCCAAGCTCACTGGAAATTGAAGCAACACCAGTGGATAAGTCACTGACTTCTCTGATCACTCTCCCTCCATTACTATCCTGAGGTAATGGTCACCAAGACTCAGATGTATGTCTTTTCACGACTTTCGGGCACTCAGACATATTATTGAAAAATGAGCCAAATGGGCCAAGGAGTTAGCTCAGCGGTTCTGGCGCCTGCTTTGCAAGCACAAGGTTGGAATTTAATCTCTGCTGACCACATACAACAATGCCGGGCAGAGTGACTCACACCTGTAATACCAGAACTTCGGAGCAGAGGCAGGAGGACTGCTGTGAGTTCAAGGCTAAGTTTAGGACCAGCCTGAAATACAAAGTGAGACTCTGTCTCAAAAAAAAAAAAAAAAAAAAGAGCCATGAAAACCAAGCTGATGGCTCCTCAAAGGCTGGACAAGATCGTCATGGAACCAGCAATTCTACTCCAGGTTATATACGAAGAACAGAAATCCTCCAGGCTGGGGACGTCACTCAGGGGTACGGGCACTTGCCTAGCATCAGTAAGGCCCTGGGTTCGATCTCGAGCACCACAATACACACACACATATCATAAATGTCACGTTAGTATTATTTACAAGTTAAAAGTAGGAACAACCCAAATATCCATCAATGTGGTATACCTACACAATGGAATATTATCCTGCCATGGAAAGGAACTAAGCACTGATACACGCTACAGTGTGGGTGAACCTTACAAGCATGCTGAGTGAAAGAAGTCACAACAGGTCACACAGTATCATTCTGTTTATATAAGATTTCGGAATAGGCTAATCCAGAGACAGATGCAGACGGGTAGCTTAAGGGCCAAGGATGTAGCTCAGTGGCACCGCACATCCAAGGCCATGAGTTTGATCCCTAGTACCAAAGGAAAAAAATCAAATTGGCAGATGAGTGGTTGGAAGGGACATGGAATAGGGTGGATACTGGTTAATGATTGGGGGTTTTCAATTGGGGGGACAAAGCTTTGAAGTTAGACACAGGTGTCTGTGTGACATTCTCAACGTTTGAAACACTATTCATTTACAAGTGGTGGCATTTATGTAAATTTCACCTCTATGAATCAAAGCACACACGGATTTTGACTGCTGCTACTGCTTATTTTTCCAACTTTAATTTTAAAAAGTCGTATTCTGTTCCTCACAATTGTTTTCTCTTTCAGATCCCCAAAAAGCTTACTGCTGTCAAAGGCCTATGCAATTAGATATTTCACATTATTTTCTAAAGATTATAACAATTCCTACTTTTAGCAACCAATGTGCATTTTTCCTTTTTAATACTTTTTGCTGATCTGAATGGATAGAAAACCTGCTGAAACTAGTAACAAGGTTGGTCATCTTGGCAGTTTGAGCTTTCACTCCTAAAGGAATTCCCTATCCTTAACTTTTATCTATTTTGTTTTTCCCAAATGCTCAAACCTACAGAACTTTATATTTACTCTTTTCCTAACCAAATCTCCAAGACTTCAATTCCATCTATTTATTTTGAGTAATGCTTCATAAAAACAATTTTTAAAATGTTTATGTACGTTTTAAAATGAGCATAATTAGAGAATGGTTACATTCTAGCCAATTAACATACATTATTTCATATACTTATTTTTTTGTAGGGAGCTCAACTTAACATCTCTCAGTGGTTTTGCAAAAAGAAAATACACTGTTATTAACTGCAATCACCACTTGTACAACTAATTTCTTGAGTTTATTTTGTGTATCTGAAATTGTATATCCTTTGACCATCATTTTCTCCAAATCCACTCCAGGCTCCTCGGCCTTAGCAACCCAAACAGCCCTGGGACCACTCTGATTACCTCTTGTTTTGATTTCATTTCCTTTGGATATATACGTTGCATGAGGTAGTTATGTGGGTCATATGCTACGTCAAGCTTCAGTTGTTAGGAACATCCGCTCTTCTGTAATAGCTGAATGTATTTATTTATTTAGAGACAGCATCTCACTTTGTAGTACAAGAGTGTACCACCATGCCAGCTGGCTATAATTTAAATTTCCATTATCAGCAAGCATTACTTTTTTCCAACTATTATTATCATTTTCATTATAGCCATTCTAGCAGGTATAAGGTGGTATCTCATTGTGCTTTTAATTTATATTTCTTTAAACAGTTAAGGCTGAGCACTTTTTGTATAGCTCCTCGCCATACATATGCCTTCTTTTAAATCCAACTTTTGAAACTGTGAGGACTCAGAAGCAAAGGGTCAAATGAGTTATAGAGATGTTAGCCAAAAGGTCAAAAGGCCAGTTCTGGGAGAAATTCTCTCAAGAACCAGTAGCACAGACAAGGAGTAGCTGGAAGGTTCACTGGACCTAAAGGCTAGAATGTTTTATGATAAAATTCTGGGGAGAAGAGAAATTATTTACACTCAACCTACACTGGTTATAGGCAAAACAACCAGAAGTGATCAAAGTCCTGGGACAGAAGGTCTGCCCATAAAGAGTTTTTGCTGCTTCATGACTAATTTCAAAAACAGAATATGAACTGGCCTTGAAGGGTGATATTTAGCATATAGGAAAGGAACAGGGAGCAGCTTCGTTGACTCCTCCATCCTCTGCCAGTAACTTAACTTAGAACATCTGAGAATTCTGATTACCTTTTTGTGAGAATTGTCTACCCAAGTCTTTGCCCAATTTTTTTTTTTTTGAGACAGGGTCTCGTTTTGTGGTTCAGGCTGGCCCTGAGCTCAGCCTCAGACTCACATCACAATCCTCCTGCCTCTGCCTCCTGAGTGCTGGGATTACAGGCGTGAGCCACCACGCCCGGCACTGTGGTATGTGGTACTGGTTGCTGCTGGGTGTGGGTCTCCACACCCAGTATTGTTATGTGGTTACCGGGGAACTGAACCCGGGCCCTTGCACTTGCAAGACAGGCGCCGGAACCACTGAGCTAACTCCCCGGCCCCTTTGCCCAATTTTTAATCAGGTTATTTTCTTGCTATTGAGCGCCTGATGTATAGTTCTTTTATTCTCTCACTGCATAGGTTGTCTCTTCACTCTGTTCATTCTTCTTTGGTCATCTTTTTATTACTAATTTAATAATACTTCTTTACATCAGCATTTTAACCATTTACATATCATCAAATGTATACTTTTCCCTACATCTACCATTATTTGTCTTTCACTTATGGTAAACTATATTCTTCTGAAAGTCAGAGTAACTCTTTTAGATCTTTATTTAGATTAAATCTATTATTAGATCTTTATGCGACCAAGGAAGAAAAGGACACAAAGTCTTGGAGACAAAGCAAAAACGTCCAGCGGTAGTCTTTGGAAAATGAAATGACTGGGTTTTTTTGGCACTTCTTTTAAAGCTCCACTCAATGACCTACCTGCATTACTAAAATGTCTTTTGTTGGGGTGATTATAGTTATCTCTCGGGTGTCCATGCATTTGTGGGCCGTGGGAGGCAGGCAAATGAGGCTTCTGAGGGTGAAGGCTGTGCGAGGTATGAGACTGAGATAGCAGAGAATCCCGACTGGAACTGGAGGCCTCTGGTCTAAATGGTTTCTTACCACCAATCATGTCATCTTTCTTCCTTTGCTCCTGTAAAAAAACCCAAAAAAGCTCAAGATGCTACTTTTAATTCCTAAGTATAAATAGAGATCTTCACCTCTAAGCATTTTCCTCTTATTCCTGACTTCTGACCTAAGCTTTACTCTCTTAACAAGATATACCTGTTAAATCCTATGCGCTCTTAAGCCTAACAGTATTCTATTAACTGAATATAACTACGAGGCCCCAGCAGGAAAACCAACCTCCACAGGCAAGGACTGGTAAGTAACCCTGTGCATGACCAAGCTGTCAGCAGCACTCCTACAGGACCATGTTGGACCATGTGACACCAGGATGCCAAGTTTCCAGAGCCACCTAGAACAAACTGACTGCTTAGTGAGAACTATAGCAAAGTCAGCAAGCTAAAGATGAAAAGACTGGAAAAACTTCAGTCTTTCATCACACAAGTAAAATGCCCAATGTAAAAGCATCAAAAAATGAAAACACAAGGCCTGGGATTTAGCACAGTGGTTCTGACGCCTGCCTTGCAAGTGCAAGGTCCGGGGTTTGATCTCCAGAAACCACATATAGCAGTCGGGCATGGTGAGTCATGTCCACAAGCAATCAGTACCACACACAACAATGCTGGGCGTGGTGGCTCATGCCTGTAATCCCAGCACTAGGGAGGCAGAGGCAGGATTGCTGAGTTCAAGCCTGAGTTCAGGACCAGCCTGAACTACAAAGCAAAACCCTGTCTCAAAAAGAAACTAAAAAGAAAAGAAAAAACAGAAATGTAAAATGTCCTAAAATCTAAGCATGAAGTAAATCACTGTTAATAACTAGGTCTCTTTTATAAACCTTTTGATATGCTTATACAGATAGTAATACAAAAATACTATGTAGCACTATCTTTTCTCACTTTATATTTGCAAAAATCACCCATGTAAACAGTTATTTCTACAATGTAACATTTAGCGGTCAAATAGTACACCCATATGATATATCACTATTTAACCCATTTCTTTTTCTTTTGAGACAGGGTCTCACTTTGTAGTTCAGGCTGGCTCCGAGCTCAGCCTCAAACTCACATCACTGCAATCCTCCTGCCTCTGCCTCCCGAGTGCTGGGATTACAGGCGTGAGCCACCACGCCCAGCATTGCGGTATGTGGTACTGATTGTAGCTGGGCATGAGTCTCCACATCCAGTATTGTATGTGGTTAACCGGGGATTGAAGCCGGGGTCCTTGCGCTTGCAAGACAGGCACTGGAACCACTGAGCCAAATCTCTGGCCCCAACCCATTTCTTATTATTGGCCTTCCAAGTCATTTCTATTATGAACACGTTTAAATCTTTAATTATCTCCTTAAACCAAAATCATTAAAAATAGAATTATATGTCCTTCTCTTCTGAACCTCTAAATCTTCAAAAAATTTTTTAAGAATCTACACCCCTACTCGTAGTATATCCCTATTTTTTGTATCATACTAATATCTGGTAATTAAGAAAGCCCTTTACCATTATACCCCGCCTTAAGACCTTTATTCTAACTTTCCTTCCTAAGGGTCTTGACCAAGTACTGTGCTCCCTTTTCTAGTCTCTGCTGACCTCTTTCAGAGACATTTTTAACAATGTATAAATTCTGTATTAACAGTATTATCAGAACCTCATAGCTGTATGATACAGCTAAGGCACACTGTTTTGTAAAATTAAACTGTAGACCACTTGAAGGCATCACCTGCTGAGCCAGCAGGGGACCGGGCATCGCCCAAGTTCACAACAGACACATGAGCGCTAATCCTGTCCCAGGCACTGCTCAAGCACTGAGGCCACAACAGTGGGTGAAGACACAATCTCTGCCTTTGTGGAGCTGACACGAGTGTCTGGCCTGGCCTACATGGGCACTCCGCGTGGGGCCCTCACAGCAAGTCAGCAGGTCTGCACACAGGCGTGCCTGCATACTGGACACTGCTCTGCTGCAAGTCACTTTGGCTCCCGCCCCACACTCCAGAGAAGCAGTGGCAGCTCTGGACCTTCTCATGTTTGCTCCTTTAAGGGAGCAGCTGGGACCCCTCTAAATATAAATGCTGGGAGGATACCTAGTAGAACAGGAAAAGAACAGGGAAAGTATTTTCTGCCCACAATCCTGTTGCCTGTGAGGAGCCACATTTTCAAGCTACCCTAAGACATGTGCACATGGAAGAAGAGACCTGGTGAACACATGAATCTAGATATAAAAATGTAAGGCAGGGGCCGGGGAGTTAGCTCAGTGGTTCCGGCGCCTGTCTTGCAAGCGCAAGGACCCGGGTTCGATTCCCTGGTAACCACGTAACAATACTGGGTGTGGAGACTTACACCCAGCAGCAACCAGTACCACATACCACAGTGCCGGGCGTGGTGGCTCACGCCTGTAATCCCAGCACTCGGGAGGCAGAGGCAGGAGGATTGCTGTGATGTGAGTTTGAGGCTGAGCTCAGGGCCAGCCTGAACCACAAAGCAAGACCCTGTCTCCAAAAACCTAAAGAAAAAAAAAAAAAAAAAAAAAAAATGTAAGGCAACAAATCCTCAGAATCTTCAAACACTGGCTCTGAGGCATTGCCTATTTACCCAAAAGCAGCAATCTTGCCCATGAGAACTGGGGACTCTGTGCTGAGTAACTGCCTAGTAAAAGCAGTGCAACAGCACGCTGCAGAAGATGGGCTGCAGGCCACACACTGTGACCTGCGTAGCTTTTGTTACCTTGCTCAGACCTGCTCCTATCTGTAAAGCAAGCAAGGACAGCCATCCCTACTCCTGCAAAACCAGCAAGTGAAACTGGATCTGTATTTTACCTCCTCTTCTTGAGATCTTTTCTTATGAGCCATCTTATATAACTTGTGTAGTTTTCGAGCATCAAATTCTGTAAACTTGGAGACAAAAATCCATAGGTTTCTAAAAAAAAAAAAAAAAATTAACAATCCTGATAAACTTGAAAATTAATACAATTATTTTTATTCACTTTATGCATGCCAAGCTATTAATCTCTGCTGTAGAATATGCTCCAAATATAGAAACTGAGGGCAGGAAGGCATTCTCAAGTTTCTGTACCAATAACACACCTTTTTTGCTTCTATCAAAAGAACTGGATTAAAAGGTCTTGAGACCAGGGTTCTGTCGACAGTCAACCCCGAGTTTACATCAGTGGCATCTGCTGCCTCTGTCCTGTGTGTTCTCCTCCACCTTTGCATTTTCTGGACTTGCCCACACAACCCATCACTGCCGTCTCCTAGGGTGGGACCTCCATTTACTTGGTGGGGGAGGGATACGACTAAAAAAGAGGTATTTGAAAGAGGCCATGTAGCTTCAGTAAGTGGAAGAGCTGCATACACCCCATGCTTCCCATGGTAGTTCCTCCAGGCCATACCTTTGACAGAACACCTATGGAGTTTCCTTAAGCACATACCTACTGGTCTGGTGGAAAGCCATTTGCTTTGCCGAGGCCTCTTATAAAGAGCTTCAGTTTTTTGAAGAAATTGCCTTTAAGCCCTAAATACCTCTCATTCTCACTGTTCCCCCCACTTTCCTTCCTTGGGGAGGGGGTTGAAGGTTTTAATTTTTTGTTAAGACCAAGTCTTACCATGTAAGTTACACCAGCCTTGAATGCACTCTGTAGCCTAGGCTGCCCTCCAAATTTCAGACCTTCTTGTCTTAGCCTCCTGGGTGCTGAGACTACAGGCATATGCCATCACATCCACCTCCTCACTGTCCCACTTTCAAACCTTTGCTGAAGCCTGAGAACTGTCCTTATCCACACAATTCTATCAGATTTTCTAGAAGCAGCTCACATGACCTGCCTGCCTCTCAGAAGACCTCCTTCCCTCACTTCAGCGGGTCTCTTCTTGGAACTTCTATCTCTGATCTTGCATTTATTACCTGATGACTGCCCATCTTCCAAAGCTCTTACTTTACACTACCTCTGACTCTCTGGGACTTTCTTATGAACTACTGCTAGCCAAGATCAAATATCACAGCAAAACCTGAGTACCACAAGTGCCTGGGGTAGACCCAAGACAGGTCTCATGGGCAGACCCAAGTGCATACTAGGGAGTCTGGCTTCATGAGTCTATGCACTTGGACGACACTGTGCTATCTTCTATCTTCTACTCAAGTAAAAAGAAAGCCATATGTTCTAGGTAAAGGAAGAAGTTGCTAACACTATTAAATAAAATGTCAAAAACTATTTTATTTCTGGATGTGACACACACTAAAGACAGCTTCAGGAGAGAAGCTGCATGGCACCTATAAAGAACTTTTATGAAATCCATTTCTCATTCAAAAAACCAATCTGCAAATGGTGTCACACACCAATAATCCCAGCACTCAGGAGGTTGAGGCAATGCGATCTTTAGTTCAAGGTCAGCCTGGGCTACACAAGTCAGGCCATAGTATAAATAAATAACCACTGAAAGGTAATCACACTGAACATAACGTGCACAGGTACAAAGTAGCTGGAGTTTATGGAAGGAAACTTCATATTACAACTATCTCTTAAAATATCAGAAGTGAGGGCCAGGGATTTAGCTCAGTGGTTCCGGCGCCTGTCTTGCAAGCTCAAGGACCCCACCAGGTTGGATCCCTGATAACCATATACAATACTGGGTGTGGAGACTCATGCCCAGCTGCAATCAGTACCACATACCACAGTGCTGGGCGTGGTGGCTCACGCCTGTAATCCCAGCACTCGGGAGGCAGAGGCAGGAGGATTGCTGTGATATGAGTTTGAGGTTGAGCTCAGGTCCAGCCTAAACTACAAAGCGAGACCCTTTCTCAAAAAAATCAGAAGTGAGGTTGAGCATCTCCAATCTGAAAATCTTAGCCAAATGAGTGTCAACCTCACAGCAAAATGGGAAATTTCACACCTGATCTCATGTGATGGGGTCAGTGTTTAAATGCAGGTGCACTAAAAATACAGCATAAGAATACCTTCAGGCTATGTGTGTAATGTGGGTATCAAACATAAGACTTGGGTACTATCACCAAAGGTATGTTATTAAATAGGGACAAATATTCTAAAACCTAAAAAAAAAGTCTGGTTTCAAGCCTCTCAGATATACAACACTCAAACTGATTTTAAGTAAACATATATAAAAACTATGTCTTACAAAGTTCTAGATTGACTATATTCATCCAATTTACTACTAGTTTTTTAACCATTACAGAAAAAGATAAGGATGGGGAACTGATAGTTCTTTGTGATTTTAAACTTTGTTTTTTACTTTGGTATTGCTATAGAAACAGTTAGCTGCAGTAGGTAAAATAACATCTGAATAACAACTTGAGGTGGGCACACAATTACACTAGATCATTTTTCTCCCTCACAGGTTTAAAGACAGTCCTCTGAGAATGAACCATCACACCAGCTCACTGCCTTTCTCTTATAAATGGCATTAACATCATTGTGCCCCTTCCAAAGGCTGCTTTCAGGGGAATGGACTATTTCGTGAAAAGAAGTTGAAATCTGCAGATATGCTGGTAAGAGACGGATTTGGTTGGGAAAAAGATATGCATTAGGTAGCTTTGCCAACTCTTATTAAACAAAACCCACCCGAACACTGTCAAATCAAACTGGCAGACTGGAGGCCAAGGTCAGTTACCTCCTCCACAGTTTGATGTGCTCCTGGTCTGAGTAGGCTTTAAGGCACTCGGCTATACGGTCTCCAATTTTCAGCAGGCAGTTCCGTGTGTGTTCAAGCTGTTCTTGTACATTAAGTCCCTTGTCAGGTTTGTCCAGCTGTTTCAGTGCCTTTTTCACGGGCCTCATCCTCTCCTTGCACTGGAACAGAGCACACAAATGAGACATAAGCACGTAAGAAGCTTTCCCCTGTGTATAGCATGCCCTCATCACCCACCCGCAGAAGAAACACAGCCACCCTCATGCTACGTCATCACCACAATGGGTAATGCCTGAGGAATAGAGCAAGTCCAACATCAGACTCAGAAAACAAACATACAGATGCCACTAGCATCACCAGATGACATGATGAACCTTAAGAGTCTGAAACTCCAATTTCTCATCTGCATGAAGGACACATTAATGCCTTATGAGGCCGATTATGAAGATCAAATGGGAAATAATACCTAACCAGAACACCTGTCATGAACTACATAAATGCTGTTGCAAGGTAAAACATTATAACAAATCTTTTAGTACTGAAAGACATTAAAGAAAAGACTAACAGATAACAGAGGGTCAACTGAACACAACAACTCTTTTCCTTCTCTTCCCCACCCCACAAAACAAGTAAAAAAACTCTTCAAAAAGGATAAGCCCATAAAGAAAATAATAGCAATAAAGTACCTGGTAAAATGGGACATGACTTAACTGACCTGAGAAAATGAACTCCTAAGCCAGAGCCAACCTGATCTATGCTATAAAATTTCCCCAAAGGTCAGATGGTTCTGGAAGTAGGGATGAGGGCACCAAAAACTGGTTTACACACTGTTTAGGAAGCAAGATACCCCGACCCATAACTGGTATGGACAACCCATGACTGCATTCAGCAACAGACACGAAGAACGGGTTCTGACTGGCTGGGCAGCACGGGGAAAGAGCAAGGACAAAAATGAACAGAAAAGAGTGTATGATAAAATGTTATTGCATGAACCGTCACGCAGCACTCAGATTCCAGAAGGAAGCAAGCAAGGCTTCACTCTAGTTAGCATATCAAGAGGGAGTTCATAAAATCTGACAACCCCCGAGGAGGGTTCAGTGTAAGTTACTCCACAAAGCAGCTCACCTAGATCCCCTACGGTGAAAGTGACCAAATCCCACCCACAGGCTACCTGCTTCCAAACAAGATGTCTCGTCTCAAATTCTTAGATGTGTGGAGACAACCGAAGATTACCAAAGCCATTACAGAAAGCTTCTAACATGAAAAACAGAAAACAGAAGCATAAAAATACTGAGAGTACTGTAGAGGAAGAAAGATCTTAGACCTGAAATGTAACAAAAAGAAATGAAAAATTCAAAAGAAATAAGGCAGATAAATTTGAGGGAAATCTCCCAAAAAGTAAAACAGCAGAAATGCAAAGTTTAAAGACAAAATCAGAGGTCACTGTCTATAGAGTCTATACCCCTCAAAAAGAACACCATCAAGGGGCCGGGGAGTTAGCTCAGTGGTTCCGGCGCCTGTCTTGCAAGCGCAAGGGCCCGGGTTCGATTCCCCGGTAACCACACACCATACTGGGCATGGAGACTCACGCCCAGCAGCAACCAGTACCACATACCACAGCGCCGGGCATGGTGGCTCACGCCTGTAATCCCAGCACTCGGGAGGCAGAGGCAGGAGGATTGCTGTGATGTGAGTTTGAGGCTGAGCTCAGGGCCAGCCTGAACCACAAAGCGAAACCCTGTCTCAAAAAACCTAAAAAAAAAAAAAAAAGAACACCATCAAGGTAAAGTCAGGACTTAGGAGCTGTTTAGCGTGCTATCTCCAGGGCTGGCACAGAAAACATCTGATGAATGCTAGCTCAGTGAATGCTCCTGATTCCAAAAATGCCTCTAAGGCACCTATGGACTTTTCTTTTTTTTTTGAGACAGGGTCTCACTTTGTGGTTCAGGCTTGCCCTGAGCTCAGCCTCAAACTCACATCTCAGCAATCCTCCTGCCTCTGCCTCCCCAGTGCTGGGATTACAGGTGTGAGCCACCATGCCCGGCGCTGTGGTATGTGGTACTGGTTATTGCTGGGGTGAGTCTCCACGCCCAGCATTGTTATGTGGTTGCCGGGGATCGAACCCCAGCCCTTGTGCTTGTAAGACAGGTGCTGGAACCACTGAGCTAAATCGCCAGCCCACCTACAGACTTTTCAACTGCGGACACAAGATATGAAAACAGGTCCCTAAATTCTTCCTGACTAGAAAACAAGAACATCTCTTTCTGCCAGCCTGGTTCAGAACACAGTCATTAGGCACCAGAAGTGATGTGAGGGCCAAGGATTCAGCTCAGCAGTTCTGGCGCCTGTCTTGCAAGCGCAAGGGCCCCGGGTTCAATCCCCGGTCACCGTACAATACTGGGTGTGGAGACTCACGTCCAGCAGCAATCAGTACCACATACCACAGTGCCAGGCGTGATGGCTCAAGCCTGTAATCCCAGCACTCGGGAGGCAGAGGCAAGAGGATTGCTGTGATGTGAGTTGGAGGCTGAGCTCAGGGCCAGCCTGAACTACAAAGCGAGACCCTGTCTCAAAAAAAAACCTAAAAAAAAAAAGAAGTGATGTGATTCCAAAACAACACCAAAGCACACAACCCCTGAAGCTCTGGCTCAGGCTACAGAGGGTAACAGCGCAGCCTCTAGCATCCCAAGCTTAGGACTTACAATACTGAAGGTCTCCTGGTCGAGATCATCATCTTCATCCTCTCCTATAGGGACAGGTTCACTTCCTGCTGTAATATGGACAGGACCCTGAGATCGCTTTGATTTATTTGAAGATTTGGCATCACCGCCTTTAGGCTTTTAAAAAAACAATAAAAAGGAGTTACAAGGACTCATCATTTTTGCAGTCCTGCCTTGCACTCTACTTCTTACCCATGTTGCACTGTTACAGAGGGTAAGCATGAAAGCTTCTCTTTACACAAACCAACAAGATTAACAGCTTAATCATACATTATTTTCATTTCTGCCTCTAAATGCCCCTAACTGTAACTTCAGTTTCATTCACACTATTTTGGTGCTTCTATTCTTTCATCTAGAAAATGCACAAAAAGCATCACCAAGAAGTTAAAGTTACAAACTGGCAGGAGTTCTAGAGTATCATGCAGTGATTTTTGTTAAGTGTAACCTTGATCTAGGAATCTGTAATATCCACTGAATTACTGTGACTAAGATCTACATGAATCAATACTGATAAATCTCAAAATTATGTAGAGTAAAAGGCTGCAGAAGCATATATACAACAACTTCACATAGGAACATTAAAAAAACATATACAGCATTGTTGTACACTTTGTGGTTATACAGTATGAATTTTATAAGCATGAAAGGATGAATAGTAAAAGTGTCACACCAGCTTCAGAGTAGTGGGTGAGGAGAAAAGTGAAGGTGGTAATGCATTCACAAAGAGCAATAAGGGTGAGGACAGCTCCAGCAGGGTTACCAGTCTGTACGTGACATACAAAATACATTAATCAACAAAAAAGACAACTGAAGTAACCATGAAAAAATACAAACATCTGTAATGTCAGAGAAGTAAATAATAGATGTTTGCTAAACTGTTTTTGTACATTTATTGTTCAAATATCTGACTTTAAAAAAAGGAATGAATGTTTTTCTTGGGGGGGGTAAGGGGTAAGGTAAGTACTAGGGGTTGAACTCAGGGCCTCTGCACTAAGTAATTCCCATCCTTTTTATTTTTTAAGTTCTTGAGACAGTGTCTCACTAAGTTGCTAAGCTGCCAAGCCTGAGCTGAACTTCAGATTCTTCTACCTCAGCCTTCTAGACTGCTAGGATTACAGGTATGAGCCAGTATATCTGGCAAGAATGTCTTTTCACAGGAGCATAAATGCAAAGCTGTGTGTTACAATATGATTTATAACAATAAAAACTGGAACACAATTCCAATACAGGAGATTTATGTTGCTTGCTATATGGTGCATAAAAACAAATTCCTATCCATTAAAAATTATCTTAACATTTGTTTATTTACTTGGGAAGTTATTTATGATGCACTGCTAAGTTGGGAGAAAAAGGTACCCAGATGACATGATCTTATTTTAATTTTATATTTGTACCTAAATTCATTAAGAGTAATGTTCTAAAGTTACTCATTAAGAAATTAAGGGTTATCACTAGATGGAAGAATCATAGCAGATTTGTTTGTTGGTTTTAGCAAAGATTAAGTTTAATCATAAAATTTGTTCTGAGAAGTCATCAAGCAAACATGCAACTCTGAGTTCTGTGCTTGGAATGAACTTCAGAAAACTCCCAACATGAAGACCATGTAACGCCAAGGCTTTCAATTCACATCTATTCCAGTATCTCTTGGTAACATCTGTTTGCAAAACCCTTTGAACACCCAAATTCATTTGTGGATTGTGACCCTAACAAGAGTAGATACCTGTACACGGACATTCACACACCTGTCCCATCTCATCCCAAACACCACAGCTCTCCCCCATAGTAATGAAAGATCAAGGGAAAGCTGTCCATACTGAACAACACCATGAAGTTGCAAAATCCCTCTTCCCCTCCGAAAGGAAGCGTGCGGGGAGCCCTGCAAAGCTCCATCCCTCTTTCTTGAATATACTCACAAAGCAACAATGGTATCAAGGTGCCCAAACCCCACTCTCGTTCTAAAACTGAGCAGCAAAACTCTCACCTCTGGCTATCTCCGTTAAGTAAAATGGTATCAATACCTTCTCTTTCTTATCTCTTGATTTCTTCCTTTCTTTATCCGTTTCTTTGTCTTTCCTAGAACTCATTTGTTTCTCTTTATTCTCTTTGTTCTCTTTCTTCTTCTGTTTTTTCTTCACTGGACTTTTTTCTAAGCCATCATCCTAGGAAACAAAGGAAACTATGAATTTTAGCTATCAACTTTATATTTATTTATTTATTTTCTGGAAAGAGTAGCACCACCCCCAATGGCTTACTCTGTATCTAGAATGCTGTTTCCAAACACAGAACAGAAAAGTACCCACTTTCATAATTCTCAACTCTCCAGCACTGAGTAGTTCTGCCTACGCAGGCAGATGTGCTTTCTCACGCCGCTCGTTCTCACACCAGCACTGTAACGTAGGCAATGTGAAGCCAGGAGCACAGCTCAGTGTACAGCACTAGCCTAGCACATACAAGGCCCTGAGTTTGATCCTCAGTACTGTGTCGCACCAGAAAGGCATTATCAGTCCCATTTCACAGACAGAAAAAAACTAAGGCTGAAGAGACTGTGTTTCTGTTCACAGTCCGTATTAACTGATAAGTCTGCTAGTATTTCAGTTCATGCGTTATACTCAAATCCATTCCAGTTCCATTACCCCCCCATCCTCCAGTGAACCTCTCAGAGCTATTCTGAAAGTACAGCTAGACTTTAAGAGCAACAAAACCACAAGGTTGCAACTCACTGAAACAATACATTCAATGACACCAACTTACTTTTTCCTTAACTCAGAGCAGAGGTTAAAAACTGGTAAGAGATGAGTGTAACGGCACTGGCTCTAGTCCCAACACTTGAGAGGTAGAGGCGAGCGAATCATCCCCATGAGTTCAAGGCCAGCCTAGCCTACACAGTGAGCTCAAGACTGGCTCAAGACTAGCATGAACTACATACGAGACCTTGTCTCAAAAAAAAAGGGTAGGACTAGGGCCAAACTTGACCCATAAAAGACTTTGGTTTGGACCTGCTCAACTGTTTAGTAGCTGCCCCCAAGAGCTCTACAGTCCCCCCCAGCCCATTCCCAAAATTGATCCTAAGTATTAACAGACATTTTTCACTACAATTTTCATGGTTCTCATAACTTAGTGACATTACATATGAATTCACACACAATAAATTAAATTAATGCTACCTCTTCTCTGACAGTGGAGCAAAGATAGACACAGTACACTTTATCTATCCTCCGTGTAAAATGAACACACCGGAGACTTCACACCAGTAGAGCTAACGACTAATGAGGGACCCTCCAGTGAACCCCAGGCCCGTACCTTCACTTCTCCCTCCTCTGATGGGTTATCTGAGTGTCTAGGCGATGAAAACTCAACTCCGTGCTCATCTTTCACCCTGGGTGCTTTATTTTCCTTTTTTACTCGAGGCTTCCGCTTTTTTAATTTAGCCTGGAAAGAAAGAGGAAACGAGAGTAAATTACAAAAGCAGCCTTTTTCAAAAGCATAACATTTTGATACTCTCAAGAAAATTTAGAGAAATCAAGAATGCAACCAAATTTACCTGGAGGAAAAGAAAATCAACCCTGAAAGTCCTATCTGTATCCTGAACCATATAGAGACATTTGTACTCCCTGAGCTTGATTATGGTTTCTGGCATGAATAAAGGTGAAATTCATCCCAAAATCTAAAATCCATCTCATCCTAAAGCTAAAATTCAAAAAAGGAGGAGTAAAGCACTTTATTTATAAAAATTCCAATTAAAAACAACACTAAAGATGATAAACTGAAAAATTTGGAAACAAGCTACATTTTAAAATAAGGAAAACTTTAAAATATTACTTGATCAATCAAATACAATAAAAGTACAAACATGATACAATCTACCTTCCTAGACCTAAAATGTAACATACTCCCCACATTCTCTAAGAATATCAAATGCTTTGGAGGTTACTATCTGATAAGCAGCAAGGATTGAGACTGAGGTGACCTTTTGTAATAATTTTCTTTTTTTTTTTTTTGAGACAAGGTCTTGCTTTTGTAGCTTAAGCTGGCCCTGCGCTCAGATTTGAATTTACAGCAATCCTCCTGCCTCTGCCTCCTGAGTGCTGGGATTACAGGTATGAGCCACCACGCCCAGCACTGTGGTATGTATTCTGATTGCTAGAGGGTGTGAGTCACCATGGTCAGCATTATTGTATGTGGTTACCAGGGACCAAACCCGCGCCCTTGTGCTTTACACCAGAACCACTGAGCGAAATCCCCAGCCCCTAAATAAAATTTCTTTGACTTCTTATAATACAAGCAATGAATACAATGGGAAAGCTTGAGAGAACTTGAGGCGCATGCACCCACAAAGGCTGCTCATGCAGAACACAATCTACAGTATCTCCTACCATGACACCTACCTCTCTAGGCCTGTACTGAAACAGTGATTTAGAGAAATGAAAGGGTTTGATAAAGTTCAGAGTAATTCATTAGCAACTTAGTTGGCATTTTCTAACGAGCCAATAAAATCATCATAATTCAGCCCAGCTTCTGAAATAAAACTGTGGCTTTCAACAGTCCACTTTACCCTTGCGATCTACCAGCAGAACTGCCCATTTAAATACACCAAACAGTCAAACCTTTTGGTATTTAAAACAGTAACGGGAATCACATTCCAAAACTGAGGGAGCCCGGAACAGAATCAGTACATCCGGACCAGTGGCACTGGTGAGAGATGAGGATTACTTTCAGGCAATATGTGAAGAAAGCAGCCACGGAGCTGAGGTTAATTATTAAATGAGGACTCATGTATTAAATGAGTCTACTCAACAGGATGGAGCCTGCAATGCAGTACCAACCAGGAGCAGGCAGTGTTGTGTGCAGTGCGCTGAGCAACCATTTCCGCTTGCTCTGCAACGATGGAGATGCAGTCCAAGGACACCCCACAGAAGGGCACTCACCTCCTCCCCGCTGGCCACAGTCCCCTTCTTCTCCAGGCCCTTCCGCAGCAGCTTCAGCAAGTAGTCCGCTCGGTTCTGCAGCTGCTTCCCTTGAGGCTTTTTATCTGTCTCCACGGGAAGAATCTTCGACAGGAAAAGGAGAGAAGCACCCGCCACCACCCGCATCCCGGTTAGTGGATCAGAGAAAACACAACAGAGAGCTCAGCACAGTCCTTTCCCTCCCCAACCACCCGAAGCACAGATCAAGCCTCAGCTCCTACTCTCATGTCCATGGCTCCCAGTCACTGAAAATCCCTCATGAGCCGTTCTCGTTTTACAAAATGGGATGGAGAAATCCAGCTCTCCCACTGGCTCCTACCTGTGCTGTTAACAGGGTAGAACAACTCAGGTAGGAGGGGCTTGTGGCTTCATCTGCTAGAGCATCCCAGCCGGCGTGGGTTTCCTCCTTCCAGGAGCAGGGAATCCCTGGAGCTAGGTTAAAGCTTCGTTTTAGATTGAAAATGCTTCTTAGAGCATTGCCGGAGCACTGAGCTACGCCAGGACATGATCCATTCCCTGCTACCACAGCGGGACTGCTCAGGCCAGACTGGGTTTGGTCGCAGTGCTTATGGCGGTGCTGTCACCTCCTACAACCCAGATGGGATGAGCACACTTTGACGTGCCGGGGAAAGCCCATTGAGGAGCACAGCACAGAGTGAATCCAACTAAACTGGCAGCTTTCCTTCCTTAGAGCTCTAACCAAATAGGGTGGGAGGCTCAATTTTGTGGGAGAAGCACAGTTTAATTCCACTACAAAAATACCAAGGTGGCATTCCTTCTTTAATGTGTAGAACTGAAATATGGTTGTTTCAAATACACTTTTAAACAAATGGCCACAAGCTAAGGCCCACGAGTGCTGCTATTATTTACCCTGGTATTTATTGTAATGAGAGCTGACCTAAAATAAGTATGAGAATTTTCTCCTAAAATTACCCCAAAATTTCACCTGGGTTGTTGTCTTTCCCTTTACTATCCAAGAAACAGTCCACTAACGATAGTAACATTTCCAAGGATATAGATATCCCAGGAATTGACTATCGAATTACTATCCAATCCGTCCCCTCCTTCTCAGAATTAAAAATAAGTAACCAAGGTAAACACAGTACACAGCCCATCCTCCGGAACGGTGAGCAGGGCTACTTACTTTGTCAGTCAGTTTCAGCTCCGGGTCTGTCTTAATTAGCTCCCAGTTTCCATAGCCATGTTCGTAAATGCCCAGCAGCAAGCGAGAGTCATCCTCCACTCCCCACTCTACATCAAAGTGTGCGGCTTTGACCCGACAGGTCAGGCAGTATCTACGGACGTTTCATAACAGGATGGCATTACAAAGGGAGAAGAGACAATGACAACATGCACTGGAACCACCAATGTGTGTCGCCCATGCATATATATAAAACACTCACTTTTTTTTTTCTTCGGGATCCACAGGGATAGATTTGTGCAGCATTTCAAACTCTTCTTCATGTTGGATAATGGATTTCACATTAACCTGAACTCCAGATATCTTGATTGTTGGGCCTCTCCTTTTTCCAGGACCTTTCCCTAAAGAATAAAATTTCATATTACTTAGATGAAAATTTGCAGAAAATGTTACCACCAAACTCTGAACTCTGTTAACTTTAAAGTTTTTAAGCCATTAAGACAAAAAAAATTTCTCAAATTAACATTTGTAAAATAGACTTTAAACAATTCAATTTTTTTAACATGTTTTATTTAATACATTGATGTTTATAACTGTACTTTAATGTTCCTGTCATACAATTAATACACTTGATCTTAGCCCAAAGGCCAAGAAGCAGTCATAAAATTAATAAAAAGCAAATACTTAAGGTATCGTCTTAATGCTGAAGTTTATTCCTTTTGTTTTCCTTTCAATCTCATTATCAAGAGTTTTTAAAACTCAAGTATTTTAAAGATGATGTAAACCTGATCTTTAAAACATCATCACTGAAAAAGTATGGAATCATGTCAATTCCTACCATATATAACAGTGGCAAAAACGATGGGATGAGTGTGTCTGAGGTCAGAAGAATTAATACCATGTGTCTTACACTGGAATGAATTTTTAAAATGTAAACATTTCCTGTATTTTTTGATCACCCCGTACATATATATAATCCCTCCCCCCAAGGAGGGATTCTACTTCTAGAAATCTACCCCAAAAACTTGCTGGTAGACATATAAAAGAGCACATTCACTATAACACATTTATTGTTTGTGGCTTCATCTATAATGGCAGAAGACTGGGAGCCCATACAAAAAAAAATGAATTACCGTCCATCCATATAGTACAATACTGGGCAATTACCAAAGAAGGGAGGATCCTACATAATGACAGGAAGAACCCTTAAATGTGAAGGTAATCAACTATGTTCTCTTGTGAGCAAGAGGTGAAACACATATATTACGCCTAAATTTTTAAAAGGAAGCAATAGAATAATAAATGTAAAACTACTAGGAATAGTGACTGAAGAAGCAACTGGGTGGAAAGCAAGTGTGACATCCAGATGCGCTATGTGAACCGATTTTACAGCTTTCACTCTGGATGATGTAAATGTTTGAAAATCAATAAAGTTAAATCAAAATGAGCGATCCCTAAAAATAAATGAAAACCAAACTTGAAGTTGGTGATTTAACCAACACAGACAAGAACTTCAAATAATTTTGAAGTACAGTATTCTGATATAATGTTCAGTGGGATGTATTCTAATAAAAAGATAAGCTAAAAAAAAAAATCACATTTTGCATCTGGGAGTCTCACTGATCAGTAATACTATTTTTAAGCAAATATATAATATGGAATAAAACAGTCAGATAAAAAAATGAGGCACGGAGAGAGAAAAGGGCTACTGTAAGGAAGTTATCTCCCAAACTATGGGATTGAAAAAGGAACATAATAGAGTGTATACTATACTACCTTTGATTTGCTTAAAATGGAAAAGGCATTATCTATTTTTATTTTTAAAAATTAGAATTTTTAAATTTCTCAAAAAAACATGAGAAGAGGGATACATGTTCCCGCAATTTTGAGCCATGTAAATATTTATACAAAGCAATTATAGAAAACAAACATTGAATTTTAAAGTTAATGGCAAGGAGATGTCGCTCGGTGGTACAGTGCCCACCTTCCAAGTGCAAAACCCTGAGTATGATTCCTGGTACCAAAAAAAAAAGTTTAAAGTTACTTGGGGTATATTCTAAAGGCTATAAAAGTAGATATTTATATCATTGCCCAAACTATTCAAGTTACTTAACTTTCTTTTATAAAAACTAAGGTTTGTTTTATTTTTTTGAGACAGGGTCTCACTTTGTAGTTCAGGCTGGCCCTGAACTCATTATGTAGCCCAGGCTAACCTCGAACTACAGGAATCCTCCTGCCTCTGCCTGATAAGTGCTGGGATCACAGGCGTGGGCCAGCATGCCAACATTGTGGTATATGGTACCGGACCTTGCACGTGCCAGGCCGACAACGCAACCACTGCACTAAATCCCTGGTCCAGAAACTAAGTTTTTAAAACTTTTTTTACTTCACCTTACAAACATTATTATATATAAAATATTTTTATTTATTCTATTAATTTCAAAAATATCCTTAAAAATAAAATCACAAAACACAAATACTCATAACAACAGCTAAAACAGCCAGGGAATTAGCTCATTACAAGCATCCCTGTACCTCTTCCTTTGATACCAACATAAAAGAACCATTTTATTTTGTTCACTGATCTTCACCTGTAACGGTTAGCTGTCTGCAGCCTCTCAGAATACTAAGCTCACAGAAAGGCAGCCCAGAATACACACCTCAAGTATGAGCTATGTGCGGGTATGTTTCCAAAAGACCTTTGGCAAAGAAAGCCTGGTCCATATCACCAGATTTTGAAGCATCGCACAAGTGGACCTGCAGCCTTACCCTCGCTAGCGTTTTCTTTCAGCTGTTCTTCATATTCCTGCATCGCTGACACACAGCTGTTGTGAATCAGCTCACCCAGGCGCTTCAGGTCTGCTACAGACTTATCTACCAGCTCAGCATCGCGTGCTATACACTCCAGCCTGAGAAGGGAACAGAAACATTTTCAAACATCCATGAGATTCCGGTAAGTCTCTGATAAACTTCTTCCTATAAAGACACTTTTTCTGCCTTCTTTACAAGTAAAGACTCCAGCAAGAATCCTTGGACAGTATGATGTCCTGGGATCAATCTCCAGCACCAAAAACATGTTTGTAAAAACACAATTCAGGAACCAAGATTTAGCTCAGTGGTTCTGGCGCCTGACTTGCAAACACAAAGTCCCAAATTTGATCACTGGTAATCACGTACAACAATGCCGGACATGGTAGCTCACGCCTGTAATCCTAGCAGTCAGGAGGCAGGAGGATTGCTGTGAGTTCAAGGCTGGCCTGGGCTTCATAGTGAGCTCAGGGCCAACCTGAACTACAAAGTCAGACCCTGTCTCCAAAAGAAAAAGATAATAAAGTAAAAAAAAAAAATCACAATCCACGCCGGAGATTTAACTCAGTGGTATTGTGCCTGCCTGGCAAGTACAAAGTCCAGAGTTCAGTTCCCGGTACAAGAAAAACCAAACGGGCTGGGGATTTAGCTCAGTGGTTCCAGTGCCTACCTTGTAAGAATAAGATCCCGAGTCTGATCCCCAGAAACCACATACGATGCCGGACATGGTGACTCACACCCACCAGCAATCAGTACCACATACCACAGTGCCAGGCGTGGTGGCTCACACCTGCAATCCCAGCACTTGGGAGGCGGAGGCAGGCAGACTGCTCTGAGTTCAAGGCTGTGTTCAGGGCCAGCCTGAACTACAAAGTGAGATCCTGTCTCAAAAAAACTTAAGAAAGAAAAAAAAAAAAAAAAAAAAAACCCCAAAACCCACAATCTTTAGATAATCACTGAGAAACAAAGCATCCGTTTTCAAAAACTGTGTCTCGGAACATTCCACATGTAATCCCAAAAATCAGAAAGACAACTTTATCAGACAAATGGGCTACCTGCTTCTGTCATCAAGTAAGTGCCTGAAGACTTTCCACACTATTTTGCTTCTTTGTGTTGTTCTCTTTCCTTTCTCACGTCTACACTTATTGACTGCAGTGTTCCTAGGAGCACAACTGATCTGGTTCTCAACTGATCTCCAACTCATACAGAACCCATCCAACACAATGGCTAAATATCGGGCTGTCAAAATGTATCAAATCCAGTTTTCCACATCCTGCTGGCTTTTATAGTTGCAGCTTTAAAACAAGCCTGTAAGTTATTATTCTCTTATCACTATTTCCTTTCTATGTGGAAGAACAAAACAAAAGCACAGGTTGGAATTTTCACCAGCTCCAGAAGTTTATTAGGAACCTAACATTTCCTTAACATTTCCTTTACTTAAATGCTATTATTTAAAGGATGTACTTCTGACTTTTTCCATAGTGAAATACTTAACTATGTGAAATAGAGCCATCTGTTAAACTCTAACTTCTGAATTCATTGTTTGAATATTGTTGAATAACGCTAACAGCTAACTTCTTTGTTATTACTGGTAAAATAATGCAAGTTCTTTATTTTTCATGACACCTTGCTAACTAGTAGATGATTTTGAAATCAGAGGATCTTCTCCTTCCACAATAGAAACCACACACGTTCTTCTCCACCGGAGTCACCTGAACCCTCCTGGAACACTTGTACATTACATGGCTTTGCATGCACTTGCTTCGTCTCCCTCACTGGAGACCTCTAGCTGCTTTCTCTCTACTGTAACTTTCCAGAGCGGGACACACACCCAACATGTCCATGCTACCCAGCGTTACTGTTAAGTGGAAAATATTGCCAAAAGAACCTGCTATACAATAAAACTGTAGAAAGGATAAAGGACTATTACTGAGCTTACCGTTCAAGAGGAAGGCCAAACTTCTTGTAAGCCTTGATGAACCTAAGAATATGATTAATAAAATATTAAAACCAGAGGCTTTAGTTTCGCTAATGAAGACATACCCTATGATGAAATCCAAGCAACACAAACTGCTGAAACTAGGCTGGCACAATCCTGGAGCAATCTCTAAGTACAATCTGCTGTGTCCAAAACTAGTCAATAAAAGTGAGTACTGAAGTCCTACGAAAGGTCAGCTTCATTCTCAGTGACTGATCATGAAACTGCGTAGAGACACACGAGAAGTAACTGGCTTAACCCTAATACCCTTTTCAGAGGGTGCAAATTCATGGAGTTCAACACATAATAACCATTCAATCACCACAACTCTAATGTGATAAATCCCAACATCATTTACTGACTTTACTTGCCATTTCATGGTGCAATATTTTTCATTTTATTCCTGGTCAACTGCATGGCTCTAAGATTTCTAGAAACATCTCAAAATACTTTTTGAAATTAAGAGTAAAATAAAAATATGATTTAAAACGTTTTAGGCATAACGATTCTGAAAACTACAGTGAGTCTTACCCAACTTGATCTCCAACAAAAACCCAATGTATCTTTCTATTTTGTACCTTAAGCCATGCTTTTATGCAATCTGTTGTCACCTCACCACCCTAGTAGGCTAACTGCAGCAATTTTCACTAAAAAGCAACATGCCACAATTCATCATGAGCATCTCCATATTAATGTGCCAAACTACCGTAACACTATGGTTATATAACTGGGTAGGAAGTAATACTAAGAAGGAAAAGAAAATAAAAGAATGCAACAACTGAAGAGAATAGGGCCAAATACGATAACAGCACAGAAACAATATTAAAGAAGTATGAGCCACATAAGGACTAGAAAGGTGTTAAATGTGACAATGAACTCAAGGGTTACTCCTCAACTCTATTTCTCCTTCTTAATACACACTGAAATTTTTTATGTCTGAAATAAAATGGCTTGGGATTACTTTAAATAATACTGAGGCTGGGGGTCTAGCTCAGTGACAGCCTTTACCTTGTAAAATAAACATAAAAAAAGAGACAAGGAAAATTATAATTGTACTTTTTAAGAAAAACTGCAGCTTCAGGACACAGCTTTCCTTCCAGGAAAAAGCCTGACTAAGGGCCCTGAGGACAATTAGCTTATAAACTGGGTCTGCTGGCCTCTGCTTCTCACCTGAAAACCATTCTCCCAGCTCCCACCCCTGGGAAGCTCACCATTAACAGGACAGTAGATCTCAGCTTCAAACAACAGTTCGAATTTTAACAATGCCTGTGAAATGAATGAGCTAAAATGGGAAAAACCTGGCACATCCTTGAGAACCCACCTAAGGGGTACCCTGAACCCCATAAATACCCAGCCCAAGGCCTCTACTCCTCTCTGCAATCTACTTCACATGAGCACTTGTAACATTCTGACTATGAATCCCTTATATCTCTCACTGACACACCCTAAAATCCTTCTCCTGGGGCAGAAGGCAGCAAACCTGCAGCATGCCCCATAAGGAGGTGAGTCCTGCTTCCCATCTCCTCTCTGAGGACATTGCTGGATGCTGTCAGACGACAGCCTAGCATGCACAATGCTCGGGATGACACCCAAATCACTGAAGTAGCAGCAGCAACAGGCAGGAGAAGTGTTCCTGAATGGCAGGGAGGACCTCAAGAAAGAAAAAAAATTAAAAAGCTCCTCCATAAAAACAAAAGGAACACTGGCAAAAACTGCTAAAAGCAACTGTCAGAAATCTGCAAATTAACCAAAGATCAGCCGTCATTTACAAGACATTTGTTCAAGAAAAACAGCTGAGTCTCAGCGGCAACAAGTTCTACACCCTTTTAAGGTGTTCTAGTCCCATCCCCTTCTCCTAGAAACTATATCACCTGTACAACAACAGGTGTACCACATTGCAGGACAGCAGCCACTAGAAGAACAGGCATAGGCCAGAGTTTCCCAGGGGGCCTAGCCCTAGAGGACAGTAGCCTGTGGCCTGCCTGGGCGCCCAGAAAAGCTCCTTTCCAGGCTGATCTGCATTTGCCCTAATTTAGAATTCTTTCTAGACAGCCTGACCCACAGTACAGTGGTTGAAAAAAATTAGATGAAAAGGCTCATGAATAATCTCAGTCACCTGGGGAAGCAGTACCGTTTGTGAGGATGCGCAGAGGTTAGTCAAAAGCTGAAAAGAACAACTGTGAAGAAAGATGTCCACAGGGCACTCTGCAAAGGTCTCACACACTCCTGACAAAACCACACATTCTTTAGGTCTGTGAAAGCACACCAACCTGCTATTATAAACAGCAGAGCTATTTATTCAAGAGCTAAAGAAATCCATGTCCAAATAACTAAAAAGTTTCAGAGTAACATCATCACCAAGCATAGAATATCAACCAAAACAAATTAGAAGAGACAAACAGAAATTCTGGGTTTGAAAAAGTAGTTACTGAAATTTTTTAAAAATCAGATAATGCTCAGCAGAAGAATCAATAAACATAAAGACAGGTCAACCCAAGATTCTCCAGGATGATGAAGACCATTCTTCAAAAATGTAGGAGAATTAAGGCATTGCCAGCTACAGAAACATACAGAAATCACTAACAGACACATTCCAAAAGGAAACACTGGAAAGAAAGTCTTTCAGGCCACTATCCCAGGACATTAAATAATAACTTAAATCTGCATAAGAAATGAATATGTACAGGGTAACTAAGTAACTATACTGTAAGTGTATTAAACTATAAATGTATTTTTTATTTGTAACTCTTCTATTTGATTTGAAAAGGCCATGACCTAGAGCCAGGGATTTAGCTCAGGGGTTCAGCACCTGCCTCACAAGCACAAAGTTCTGATTTTTATCCCAGTAACAACAACAAAAAGACCAACAACATGAAACAGTATTTATGAAACTGCATTGACAGGCTGCTTACAACGCGTAATGATGCTGTGTTGACAACAGCACAAAGTAGGGAGGATAAATGAGGTATAATTGGAGCAAAGTTGCATATACATCACTGGGATTAAGCTATTGTAAACCAAGATGTTACTTGTAATCTACAGGGCAACCAATAATATAACCAAAAGCAAAACAAAACAAAAGAGTTTTTTTTAAAAAAGCTATGAAAATGGTTAATTAAAATACTTTGTGCTTGCATTTTGCTGTTTGTTTTTTAAATCCCACTTATCAGTAACTACACTGAATGTAAATAAATCAGATTCCAAAAAAAGAGGAAGAGCACGCACATGTGCACATGGATTACTTCTTCCCTCTGGGTTGAACATTATTCATGAAAATGTTCAGCATAATCAAAGAAGGGGAGAACAAGAGTAAAACAAAATGACAGGAACAACAGAACACGTCACAACTGAGACAACTGTGCAAAAGGGCTCACCCTGAAGATTGGACACATGACTCATCTCTGCTTTTTCCATAGGCATCAAGCTCTGCCCACCCACCACAAACGCCAGGAACCCAGCTAGCCCTTCCAGTATGCCCTCCCAAACAAGCTCCGCACCGACCTGCGGATCTCCGCATCCGTGAACCCCTCCACCAGGTCTTTGCGCACACTCCGGGGGCGCCCTCTGCGCTTCGGCTTCTTGTCATCATCAGAGTCTTCGGTCTCACTCTCAGAAGCCGAGGATCTCTGGGCTTGCCTCTTAGACTCGGTGTCAGAATCACTGTCATTTGTCTGAGCCTGATAAAGAATAAGGTAAAGTCCCTTGTCAGCAAGTATCAGGTCCAAAAACAAAAGGTCTACAGTCACCTTTCAATTCTCTAGTGCTCAAAATTTCCAAAAAGCCCATTTTTCTTTTAACAAATAAGATGTCATGTAATAAGGAAAAGCATTCCATGACAATCACACTTTGAGACATTGTAATAATAAAGTAGGTTATCTGAGTATTTTAATAACATCTAATGTATATAATTATCTAGTATAAAACAACTTCATTTTTCCTTCCTTGAACAGGTAGCTACTTTTTTGTGCCTTTGTTATTTTTCCGTTGTACAAGGGGAAAAAAAAAAAAAAAAAAACCAGTTCAGACAACTCCAGGTTTTCCTCAGGATTAAATGAGTCGCTGAGTAAAAATGTGCTCAGAACTTTGCCTAGTACATGGTAACTAGTACTAGGTAATACTGACTCTCTATGCTGGGGGACAAATCTGTCTACTCTCTCCAACAAAAATGGTTAACAAAACTTCTTTTATCTACTTCAAGGTTGCAAAGTCAAATTGGATGATGCCTACGAAGGTACTTTTTAAAGATATGAACCTTACAAATGTTTCTAGTTTTAAATTATGCAATATATTTAGTTATGTAAACAAGCGCTGTGAACATGTAAAAGACCAAAAAAGGGTACAGTGCTCTGAAGCTGAAGGAAGTAGCAATTAGAAGCACATCTTTAGGACTGGCAGCTCTATCTCAGAGAAAACAAACTGAACTTCTATGGAACTCAGGCTCTTTCAGGCATTTCCTGAGAGCAGGGCTACCAAGTCACGTCTTGTGCACACCCTCCCCTTTCCTCTGGTTTCTCACAGATTCCACGGCTATGAGCCAGGGCAACAACACAGTGTCCCCCCTCAAGTCCTCTGCACTCGAGGCAGACTTCACAGCACAGGGACCAGACTTCCACCACCGGCATCTCATTTGCTCACCTTTTTGGTTGAACTACGAATTCGAGGCAGCATATAAATTTCCTCCAGCTCCTTCTGCCGCTCTTCCTCCTCCACTTTTTTCCTTTGCTCCTCTGGAATGATCTCATCCCAATCCTTGTGGGGACGCTCCTCCAGCTCTTCTTCGTCTTCCATCGTTGCAAAGTTGGCAACCTAAAAACACACAAGATGTTGTCTGACTGACATTTCTCCATTTCCAACTACCCTCTAGTAAGACATCAACATAGCGAATATTTTTAAGTAAGACACAGCCCTAGGATTCCAGTGATAACACATAATGAGAGAATGAATTTCCTACTATCCCTTCTCATGTCCTCCTCAATCAACTCGGTAAACCCTTAAGCTCACCAGAAATTGTACTAACAGTAGAGAAACTAGAACTTCCTCATCCACTTGAATTCAGGCAACACCTCAGGGCCAATCTGCCTTCTACTGTCCTAGGACAGAGAACCTAGACATGACGAGCACAGCCTTCTCCATTGGTATGTGAGCCAAGTCACTCAGATCTTGAAGAGGGCAGCTGAAATATTTTCCAAATCTAAAAATTTATTTAGAAAATTCTTCTTGCAAACAAGTCTACCAGCCCATCATGAAATTTACAAGCAATTTTCTACCACAGTAGGGTAGCAGCTACAAAGGAGAATTTTATTAACAGATTCTTACAGTTCTGTATGATGGAGACAACTTAGTGTTTTTTTGTTTGTTTGTTTTTTTGTAGGTTTTTTTTGAGACAGGGTCTCACTTTGTAGTTCAGGCTGGCCCTGAGCTCAGCCTCCAACTCACATCACAGCAATCCTCCTGCCTCTGCCTCCCAAGTGCTGGGATTACAGGCGTGAGCCACCACACCTGGCACTGTGGTATGTGGTACTGGTTGTTGCTGGGCATGAGTCTCCACACCCAGTATGTTATATGGTTACCGGGGATCGAACCCAGGTCCTTGCGCATGCAAGACAGGTGCCGGAACCACTGAGCTAAATCCCCGGCCCAACTTAGTGTTTTCTTACTCTTCTGCAGAAAGCTCACTTTGAAGAGCATGATCTTTTCTGCTATACTGGTTATATTCTGGATATCTGGAAATGGAGCTATCAGAATTTCAAGAAAGCTCTATTTGTTAAAACAGTGGAGAGGATGTGCAGTGTGAAGGGATGACAAAGTACTTCTGAAAATGAAACTCTTAAAGTGTGGGATTCACTGTCAATTTTAAGATGATGAAAGCACTTGGGATTACTTTGCTTACACTGTGAGCAACTGTTTACAGTTTTGAATTATATACATCTGATACAAGAAACAGATGCCCGGAGGGCTGTATGTGCTGCTCTTTAACTAAGTATGAACCAAGGCAGGCACACAACCCCAAAGGTCACTTTAATTGTGCAAAACCATTCAAATGCAAAAAGCTGTCCCTGTCACTGAAATTTGTTACTGTGTTTATTGTGTTTTTGTTTTAAGACAAAAGATGTTAAAGCATGTGTTATTTTTCTAAACTAAAACCTCAGAATACAGATTTAATTGCAGTGTTCGCACTTTGCAATGAATGCGTTTGAGGTTGCGGTGGCCATCACTGTGCTGAGAAGGGGAATAATAGTATTAACGACCCAGGAATTATCTATCGTGTACACGTTAAGTCCGTTAGATCCTGTGATCTAATCTTCAGTAACCTTTTCCCCGTTGGAACTTCCATAAAGATCAACCTCAGGGACCACTGATGACGCATGTGATTAAACAGTGCAGTTCTGGGAGAGTGCTGCACACTGAGAGGACTCCGCACCTGTCCCTGACTGGACGGCGTTATCCAGAGCCAGTGAGAGGCGCCAGGGTGTGCACGTCTTCTATAGCAGGAAAGCCTCACTTCCCTTACTTCTGCCTGCCTCCCTCCCAACCCAGCACTGCTTCTCCCATCTTTCTGTCTCTGCTGGCAGGAACCAAGCATATCTTTTGGAATTCTACACTCGCCCTACACAAAGGCATGGAACCTGTATCTCTTGGAGGCATCAAACACAGCATCATAAGGATACAAACTGTCCCATAACTCCACTGCAAAATGGTCGTATTATATATAATTCTAATAAATATAATACTAATTGCATAATGTAAATTATAAAATGATGAATACTTAATACTACATGATAAACTTACATTTGTACATAGTGCTGATTAGGGTCATTTGAAACAGTGCACGGATCACAGCACACATTGTTTATTCAATCACCATACTCATTTATATCACACATATAGCCATTAAACATATGCAATGATTGTGTACGTTCAATAGTGAACTTTGGTCTTACGAATGAAAACAACGTAAAACGGGAATGATGGTGAACAACTCTACAAGAATATTAAATTATTATGTATCAAATGTTACTTAATACCTGACACAGATTTGTAGTACAAGTATGGAGCCCAGGAAAAAATACCTCCTGAATGTACACATTTCAGAGCCAGACTAGCGCTACAGAGACCGGCTGAGGGATCTGGACTGCTGTGGGGCCGTACATAGGGCCCAGATCCGGCCCCACCTTCTTTTCATTCCTGCGCTCGGAACCCTGAAGACTGCATAGCTTCTGGAGGTTCCATCTCTGCAGCCATTTGGAGCAGTGAAATCAAGTCAGAATTTTCTGGCACTTGCCAGAATTAACTCTTTAACTTATAGTAAATATTCACCATGTTTGTTTGTTTGCTTTTTTAAGACAGGGTCTTGCTTTGTAGTTCAGGCTGGCCCTAAGCTCAGCCTCAAACTCAAGACATCCTCCTGCCTCTGCCTACCAAGTGCTGGGATTACAGGATAAGCCACCAAGCCCGGCACTGTGGTATGTGGTACTGATTGCTGCTGGGCGTGAGTCTCCACACCCAGTATTGTATGTGATTACTGGGGATCAAACTCAGGCCCCTGCACTTGCAAGACAGGTGCTGGAACCACTGAGCTAAATCCCCGGCCCTGTCAGCATGATTTTTTAGGAAGACTTTTTTTTAAATTCCATGACAAAAAAGTTACAATTTCATGGAGATAAAAGGACTATAGCAACACCAATAATCCACTCTTGTACCTTTCTACCTCCACATATATCAACTCCACTCCTCGACTCCCCTCCCTTCTACTTCCCCCTTGTTCTTCCACTGAGACAACTCTGACTTGTGGCCAGCCTCGGAGCACCAACAATGTACAACACTGCTTCCTCCCTTCCCAGTATTGACATGTGGCCCTCAGCTCTCATGGCTGTGCACTGACCATCACTCCACCTCCAGGGCTCTCCTGCTCCTCTCCCTGACCTGCCAGGACCCAAACCCAATCTGAGAGACCATTGCCATTTTGACTTCCCCCATCCCCCAAGCCAGTCTCCGCCCTAAGGATCACCAACTGATCCAATTTCTCTGATCTCAGGTATTGCTGGAGAAAGTCACTCCATCTTGCTGACTGCCCGATCTTGCTGACTGCCCGCACATCAAAGCAGTGTCATCTGGTTCAAACACCTCCGTACCAAGTTCCAAGTTCCTCCCGGAGGCCTAAATGTTTTCCACCACTTTACTAGTAATTAACATCACAAATTGCATTAGCAACACCTCATCTTGCCTTTCCAGAAGTGACTGCTTCCTTTTTCCAAAGCCAAATCTTCCCGGCTGGGGATTTAGCTCAGTGGTTCCAGCACCTGTCTTGCAAGCGCAAAGACCCGGGTTCAATCCTCAGTAACCACATACAATACTGGGCCCAGCAGCAACCAGTACCACATACCATAGTGCCAGGTGTGGTGGCTCACACCTATAGCCTATAATCCCAGCATTCAGGAGGCAGAGGCACGAGGATTGCTGTGATGTGAGTTTGAGGCTGAGCTCAGGGCCAGCCTGACCTACAAAGCAAGACCTTGTCTCAAAAAACGGGGGGAAAAAAATCTTCCCTCTCTGCTTTTGTTACATCCTTCTACTCTCCACCAGGGCAGTGCAGTATCAAATCTTCTCTCCTTAAAACCTTCAAGATCTCCCTATTCTCAAACACCTTTAGTCAAACTAGAAATGTGCTAACATCTTTCTAAAATCAGGGCTTGCTCAGTCCCTCTTATCTCCATTAAATTATTTCCCTACCCTTTTAATAATATCTGTACTCAATAGTACTACTTCCTATATTAAACCCAGAATCATCTCAACATTATCAGTTGCCACTGACCAGACTTTATCTCTTTTTTACAAAAACAAACTCAAGTAAAAAATGAAAAATGGCCTCAGCAAGTCAACAGTCTCCCAGTTGTCTGTCACCTGCTCTCCCGCCCTGACAACTCTGCAGAGTCCGATGATTGTGCCCCGAACTCCTGCTCATGTCTTGTTCCCCACCCAGCCCTTCAGCATCGGCCTTCTCAGCCCTCTTCATCAGCCGCTTGTCCTCTGCACACTGACTCTGCATACCAACTTCCATGGTACCTTCCTGGGAAGGACCACAGACTCCATTCACAAGGTACTTGCAACTCAGAATGACACTGAGGATGTGACTCAATTCACGTAAAATAAAGAGTGAAGCACACAGGAAGTACTTGCAGAGATGAGTGACTAATAATGAATCAGGGCCGAGGACAATCCACAAAGATCTTCACACCTTAAACTGTGACAGAAGCTCATCAGTGGCACTTGTTGATACTTCATTCTCTCTGGTTTCAGCTAAGCGCAGAATTTCATCTATATCCATTTCCTGAAAGGAAAAAATCAACAACGATATGAAAGGCAACAATCTTCAGCTCTTACTGAAAAAGATACATACAATAAACTGACTTCCTGATTTTATTTTCATAGTCTCTGCTCTACATCCTTCTTCATCTAATATATCAAACTACCATGTGTTCAAATAAGGTGAGAAATTAATTTGAGAAATTACAATAAACAAATTTAAGTGGATATTCACCCCTTCCTTTTCAATTTAGGAAGAGCTTCAAGAGTTTTCAAAGAAAAAACAATTATCACGGACATGGTAGCTCACTCCTAGAATCCCAGCACTCGGGAGGCAGAAGCAGGACTGCTATGAGTTCAAGGCTTAACCTGGGCTGCACAGTGAGCACAGGGCCAGCCAACACCCTATCTCAAAAAAAAAAAAGTTCTGGGATATAGCTCAGTGGTTCCGGTGCCTATCTTGCATGCGCAAGGGCCAGGTTCGATCCCTGGTTAACCACATACAATACTGGGTGTGGAGACTCATGCTCAGCAGCAATCAGTACCACATACCACAGTGCCAGGTGTGGTGGCTCACGCCTGTAATCCCAGCAGTTGGGAGGCAGAGGCAGGAGGATTGCTGTGATGTGAGTTTGAGGCTGAGCTCAGAGCCAGTCTGAACTACAAAGTGAGAGACCCTGTCTCATAAAAAAGTTCCAATAAATATTTACTCTTTCCTTATAAAAGACTCTAACATACCTTCCTCTAAAATTTATTCTCAGAACAAAACTGTGGCAGACACTGGTTATCTAAGCAATTACAGCGCTGAGGCAGAAGAATGGCTGAGTCTGAGGCCAACCTAGGCCACTCAGTGAGTTCTGGTCACAGAGTGAGACCCTGTCTCGGAAAACTCAAAAGTAAAAATAATTCTTATAGATGACACTTGGCAAAAAATATTTCAATTCTTATAGATGACACTTGGCAAAAAAATATTTCCCCTCATTTTTAGTTACCTGAGGCTCAGACTCCTCCCCTTCAAGCTCTTTGAAGAGATCTTCTGCTCCAAATTTCAAAATAGCTGTCAGTTCTTCTTTATTGAAAGGGTTGGAACTGCAGAAGTAAAACGTAGCTGCAACCATTTACGACTGTCAAACAGGCTCCACAGACCTGTTTTTCTGAATATCTCTCCTCCATAAAGAAGTCAAGAAACTAGTGAAAAGATACATTCTGCCTCAAGGGAAGTTTCTGCTCTACTGCCTTATTCTTTATTCACAAGATGAATCAGTGGCAGTAAAGCTAACCTAGCAGAAGCTGAAAATTTAATTTCTGTCCCTTGGCTCATCTATGATTAAGTAAGAAGCAAGCTTAGCAACATAATAGAACAACAGAAATTCCTCTGTCCTTTGATGCAGAAAATCACCATTCCCCCGAAGTTTCAACCCTCTTCTGTCGGTTTAAAGAGAAGAAGAGCTAAGCTTTCCTCATCTGCCTTCCTCCTGAATCGAAAACAATCTGGAACCATGCTATTTAAGAAGGACTGATTTCACTTTACCTTAAACATGGCTACACCTCTCAACAATCTCATCAAAATAGAAACCCCTCTTCTTTAATGACCCCACCTTTCTATATCCCTCTGTTATCAAGAGGAGAAGCACAACAATCTCCACACAAATATTGCTACTCGCAATAAAACCCAGTCTGCAATTCAGCCTGGTGGAAATACTGCTACAAAGCCAAAGGCAACATTCTGCTTGGATGAAACCCAACACACAGTTGCAGGGCTACCACTGCATGTTGACAAAAGCAGGGCCAAGGGGTGAGGAGCAAGGGGAGACCACGTAACAGAGGACTGATGGGAAAGAGAAGAAACAAGGAAGGCAGAAAACAGTGAAAACACCACCCTTCCTGGGGCACTGCCTGGCTTTCGTCTAGTAATAGACTACTAATGTCTGTGGTAGGCAATCCAGTTAGAACTACAGCAAATAGCCAGGGATTCAGCCCAGTGGCACCATCCCTGCCTCATAAGTGCAAGATCCTGAGTTTAATCTCCAGAAGGTGAGGGATACTACAGCAAATACTCACACAAAATCAGTCTGCTCTGCCTATGTCCCCAAACTTTCTAGCACTTACTTGGACCTCCCAGAGTTGTTTTCCAGGACTGTCCGGCCAGTGGTATCCATGCGCTGAATAACCAGATGGTCCAATACCATCTTTTTTTTGGCCCGTTCTATGATCTCCTCTTCCACAGTCCCTTTTGTAACTAAGCGGTAAATATTTACCTATAGGAAAATGAAGTATTACATTATGCTTTTTATTGACCAAATAAAAAGCTACCTCTGTCAAAAAACCCAGGGGGAAGACTCACTATCCGCTGCTATGAATGACAACCCACACACGAGTGTTAAGTCCCTGCAGTGTGATTACCATCTGCACCTATGGCTTTAAGTGTGGCAGCTTCTGAAGATCTGCCTCACCACCTGCTCTGACAACCAACATCTTGCTGAACAATAACCAGTTTCACTAAAGCAAAGTCTTACAGAAACTGAACGCTGGCCATGTATGATCACTACTAGTTAGCCAACGCTGCAGCAGACCTGGAGATTCACACACAAAGAAGGCAAGTGCGTGGCTCTCTGGTGGATCTCTGAGAAAATACTGTCACATGTCAGAGCAGATTGATGGCACATTTTTAATACAACTACTCTGCATTAAAAAGAAAAGGTTCAGCTCTTACACTCTTCATAGATCTTTCTCAAGTCTTTATTAGACTCATCTTTTGCCTAAAGACATTTTCTTTTTTCTTTACAAGTTAATAAACAGAAATCCACACTTGGGGGGAGGGAACAGAAGTAAAAAGTGGGGGCAGGCAGAAGCATTTCACATACATTCTCCAAGGGCTGAATCAACTTCTGTTTCTCTAAACACAGTCACAGTGAAAAGCCTCTCCCAACTCACTTGCTTCTTCTGACCGATTCTATGGGCCCGGGCTTGTGCCTGCAAGTCGTTCTGGGGGTTCCAGTCAGAGTCAAAGATGACAACTGTGTCTGCTGACGCCAAATTGATTCCCAGGCCACCAGCCCGTGTCGAGAGCAGGAAACAGAAGTCCTGTACACAATGCAATACACTACTTTATGCAGTGGCCTTCTCAGAAACAGTTTCACAGTCCAATAAGCCCTTATACCTGGAAACCCCTGCAGGTGTGAAGAAAAGTAAGATATGATGGACAAACTATATGAAGGCTACAGAAGGTTAGGAACTTGATAGCAGAGGGAATTTTCATTTGATTAAGAGGAAGAGTCAGTACAATAAACAAAGGAGTAAAGTAGTATCTAATAAGACAACAGGAGCAAGAGAACTGGGAGTACCTCCAGGCTACAAAGCAGTATATAAGATGGGAACCAAAAACACAAGCCGGGCGTGGTGGCACACACCTGTGATCACAGCATTCAGGAGGCTGAGGCCGGAGGATCACTGTGAGCTCCAAGGCAGCCTGAACTACATAGTGTGGTCAGGAGCAGCCTAAACTACAAGCAAGACCCTGTCTCAAAATAACAAAAAAATCTAAACAAAAAACCAGACAAACTCTGTTACTGAGAACTGTTCCAACAAGCTACCCAAATGTGTATTTTCTGGGTAAAGGTAGATATATGGTAATTACTATTAAGAAATGTCCATCCTCTTGTTAGTATGGTGAGGAACACAGAACTGCAATAAGCAGATCATACATGGGGAATGCTGAGGCGCACAGGACTCTCAGCCCCCACACCATCATGCAGAAAGAAACCTTCAGTGAGTTTCAAAAACCAGAGTGTGGGAAGGACTGGAGACTCCAGAGCAATGACTCACAGTAAGGATCCAGCAGGACTGGACTACCTGGCGCACTCGAGTGCTCACAACATACGTGCACAGGAAAAGCTGAACTATATAACCCCAAGCAGAAGAAAATCCAAAAAGACTTCCATTTTCCAGGAACTTGATCTTGTACACCAAAAGCTAACACCTCTGACACACAAGCACCACTCAACATCTGGTAAATCGTGGTTCCATCTTGAAAAATGGGTGTAACTAACACTGAATCCAAAGCAAAGGTGTCAGTGTTCTAATAACCAACAGTCACATTCAGCAAAGTAGGCCATAGAAACAGAAAAGGTGCAAGCTGTCTTGCAAGAACTTTAAACAGTTTCAATAAAAAATAATTAACAGGTGTGACTAGTCCTTGGCAGCAATTCTTAAGGGGAACTTCCCTGAAGAGAAGCCAAAAGATCAAACAGATGACGGTTTAGGATGAGACATGTAGAAATTTAAATAAAATCTAGTGTCTGAACAGTCACATAAACAATTTATAAGGTTACTTTGTTAAAGATAATACAAATTAGAATGTGTTGTTGTCTTTGATCAAACTGACAAAGGTCAAAAAATTATGCAAATATTTGTAAGAGTAAGATTAAAAAAAGAGTATTCTAAGACAATATGAATATATGTTGTTTCAGGAAAGTAATTCAACAAGACATATCAAATCTCAATGCTCACTGTCTTTTAACTACATCTAATAAAAACGTTGCTAAATAATGGCATACACGTGAATATTAACAATTAAAATTCTGTAATTCTTTTAATGACATGGGAAAAGGATCAGAGTATAATTAATAAAAGATGACAAAACTATATGCAGCACAATGCTAATTAGTAAACATAAGTAAATAATGGTTCTGTAGTCTTCTTTAAATATTCAGTTTTTATTATTAGGCTTATTGTATGCTCATTAGGAACTCAGAAAGATAATAGTACCAAAAAGAAATACTGTACAAACCCTCATCCCATTGACAGCTTCTATTTTATGTATGGCTACCAGATCAACTAGTCTAACTAGAACTATCTGCTAATCTAGAAGCAGAAGACATATCACTCTGCAGTAAAAGAGGAAACATTAAGAATTTTTAGCCAGGTATGGTGACAGATGTCTATAGTCCCAGCACTTCAGAGGCTGAGGCAGAAGACTGCTACAAGTTTGAGGCCACAACATAGTGAGTTCAAGGTCAGCCTCAATTACACAGTGAGGCTTTCTCTAAAAAAAAAACCCAAAAACCTTAAAAAAATTTTTTTTAAGCCAGGCGTGGTGCTTCATGCCTGTAATCCCAGCACTCGGGAGGCAGAGGTAGGAAGACTGCTGTGAGTTCGAGGCTTGCCTGAGCTACATAATAAGCACAGGGCCAGCCTGAACTACAAAAATGAGACCCTGTCTCAAAAAAAAAAAATTCAAGATTTCAGAAAAAACACTGTATCTATTGTTTTTAAAAAAGAAAAAGAGGAGTAAAGATTTGGCTCAGTGGTTCCAGAGTCCACCTGGCAAGCACAAGCTCCCGAGTTTGATCCTTGGTAACCACATACAACGACAGGCATGGTGACTCATCCCTGTAAGCATAGCACTGAAGAGGAAAAGGCAGGAGGATTGCTGTGAATTAGAGGCTGGCCTGGGCTACATAGTGAGTTCAGGGCCAACCCGAACTACAAAGACAGACCCTATCTCAAAAAAAAAGAAAGAAAAAGGGAAAAAAAGGTCAAGTGATTTAGCTCAATGGTCCCAGCATCTGCCTGGCAAGTGCAGGTCCCATGTTCGATCCTTGGTACCACAGACCACAACTCACAATGCTGGGTGGGCATGGTTTCTCACACCTGTAATCCCAGCACTTGGGAGGCAGAGGTAGAAGGACTCCTGTGAGTCTGAGCTCACCTGGGATACATAGTGAGCTCAGGGTCAGCTTAAACTGAAAGCAAGACCTTGTCTCAAAAAACTTAAAAGATTTAAAAAAAAAAAAAAAAAGGAAGAACCCACACTTGATCATTTAAACACTTTGTTCTATCTCTGGGCTCACTCCATGGCTTCCTTTATAGGTGCAAATTACTAGTTTTAATAACTCGATGTAGTTTACTTGGTTTTTCTCTCTCCACTTCTCTCAATCTATATCATTCAATAATTTGTTGTACATTAACTATAATGTAATTGCTTTTGCTATATAAATACACTGAAAACAAAATACTTTAATCACCAAATACAAATGGGATATTTAGTAATTATTAAAAGGTTAACCAGAGGATGGACATTATTTAATACCAAAAATCTCACAAATTTTAGACATGCTATTCAAGCTACAGTCACCAAAAAAAAAGTACATATCAGGAATTTCTGATCTACATGTAGAAATTTACCCTACGGTCCAGCTCCTCTTCTTTCAGGCCTACAAATTTATCTTGAAGATACTAGAGAACTGTACTGTCGTTAAGTTAGACCAATCAAGGTAAGCAAACATACATATCCTTTTAAGGAGCGATGACAAAACAGGTATTTTTCATAGTACACAGTATTTCTCATTCTCTTTTCAGGACAAGAGAAATGCACCACAAAAATGCTCCTTGAACACGATACACTAAGTTAGAAAGACTTTCCTCCCTTGACACAGAACCCAAGGTGTCCAAATGACAAAGCTATGCATGTACCTCAGACCCATCTGCATTGAAATGATCCAGTGCTTGTTTTCGGATTTCTCCCTTGATGGAGCCATCTAAACGCTGGAAAAATAAACCAGAAGAAAATTATAAGATAGGAAGATCAGAACACTCAGAATAGAATGCTAAACTTGCAACCTTTATCACCCAAACACCCTCTGAGTAAAAATAACCGGAACATGCTGGCCAAGGTCTGTGAGTAAGCAAGACAGCTAATGAGACCTGAGCTCTTGAGTTCCACACTCGAGGCCAGCGGCTTCTGATCCCCAGGGCTTCTACGTGATGCAAGGATCAGAACAGCTGCCAGGGCTATGCAGAGAAAGGTGAAAGCCCAGGCTACGCTTAGAGATTTGGTTCACTTCTATATTTGTAGATACTAGAGAGATTACAAAATAGTACCACTGGTCACCTAGTAACTAGCTCCAGTAGAAAAATCATGCTTCTTAGGTAATGTGTCTAAAAATATCACCATTAAGTTCTGTATTGAGCAAACAATTTACACAAATTTATTTGGAAAAGATTTTGCTGAAACATTTAAAATGTTATAACTAATTGATCATATAAGCTTTTCTTTCTTTTTTTTTTGAGACAGAGTCTCGCTTTGCGCTTCAGGCTGGCCCGGAACTCACTATGTAAGCCCAGGCCATCCTCAAACTCACAGCAAGCCTCCTGAGTAGTAGGATTACAGGCCTGAGTCACCACGACCAGCATTGAGGTGTGTGGTTAAGAGGGATTGAACTTGAGACCTTGTGCTTGCCAGGCAGACACCAGAACCACTAAGCTACAAGCTTTTCCAAAAATCGCTCTACAGTCAGAGAAAAGTGTTCCAAAATCAAAACACATCATCAATTCAGGAGACCCTTTGGGGTTCTCTACATATGTTTATTTTCTCAGAGCTTGTGTCAGTTTGGGGCACAAACAATGTCATGAGAGTGAAACCATTTCATATACGAAACAACTAAAGAACAATTTTTTTTTTTTTTTTTTTTTGAGACAGGTTCTCGCTTTTGTAGTTCAGGCTGGCCCTGAGCTCAGCCTCAAACTCACATCATAGCAATCCTCCTGCCTCTGCCTCCCAAGCGCTGGGATTACAAGCATGAGCCACCACGACCGGCACCATGGTATGTGGTACTGGTTCCTGCTGGGCATGAGTCTCCACACCCACTACTGTATGTGGTTACCGGGGAATCGAACCCGGGCCCTTGCACTTGCAAGACAGGCATCGGAACCACTGAGCTAACTCCCCAGCCCAAAAGAACTATTCTTGTATGATGTACATGAAGCATTCTTCACTATTTTGTATCATTTTGTCTTCTTGAGACAATGTGAGATGAAAATACTTTACTGCACACCAGGCCAAACTGACCCAAGAGGTGCCTGCCCAGTTGGCAGTGAACAGCCTTACATACCCCAAAGCTGCCACCAGACACAGCCACCTAAAGGCAGGTCAGCACCCACATGAACTGACCATGATGCCAAACTTGAACCAAACACATTTAAACGGCAAATTTATGGCCTATGTATAAAATCACAAAATCTAAATGCTCTCCTTTAAATATCCCCATAAATAGAGGACACTAAGCCAAATGCATGAAAGTCCCTAGTTTGTTGATTCCCTAGAGAGAAGAATGGCATGTTCCTGATTCACCAGAAAGCGAATGGATTACCTAGAAATGAGAGCTCTCGGGGTTCAGACACACTGAGAGATAATCATCTTCTGTGGTGCTGTCTTTTGCTAACAGCCAGTGAGAACTAGCTACACTGAAGGTGGCTGGTAAAGGCCGCAAAGGTATTATATGTGTGCCTTCAAGGTATTCCCAGAGACAGGCTGTTAGTCAAGTCTTACAACCAGTCATCCTGGGACATATTCACTGACTGAGTTTCTTCAATACCACTGTGATTAAGAGAGATGGTAAAATAGTTCATCCACTTGAAAAAAATGTTTTCTATTCTTAAAATAAAGCTTACTGACCAAAGCAACTATGTAAAGTGAGGCATGGTGGTACATGCCTTCAATCCCAGCACTAAGGGAGACTGAGGAAGGAGGATCTCAAGTTTGAGCCCAGCCTGAGAAAATTAGTGACTTACTGAAACCCTGTTCCAAAATTTTAAACAGCAAGAGCCAAAGACATAACTCACAGTGAAGGCCCTCAGTTTAACTCCCAGTATCATTTTTAAAAAGTCAAGAGTCAGTAAACAGTACTTGTGTCTGCATGTCTATAAATAGACCAGAGACAAGGTTCTCACAGACATGGGAAGTCTGCTGAAAAAGCACTTTCCCACAGGCATCAGTGGAGTGGAGACGAGACCAGCACACAGTGTCCACACAGCAGGAGGCGGCCATCACCAGGGGCCTGGAACTCCACCAGGACTCAGGTAACCCTGCCCTGCTGTGTCCCCAGCCTCACAACAGGGCAATAATACTATTACCTATCCTTTACTCTCTATAATGTGGGCGTCTGAAGTCAGGTTCACACGTTCCTTTCTACTTTTACTATAGATTCAAAGATGGAAGACACCATCTGACATACTTCTTTGTACCCAGTTTTACTGTCTTTAATCCTCTTCACTCTGTCCTAAAAAAAGAACAATCTTCATATGACTTTTTTCATTGGAGAATGCCCTATACGCATCAAAGTACAACACTGAGCCCCTTCCATTTTTTCAAGCAAGCAAAGTGATTCCTTTTTGTACTTAAGAAGAGAGAACAAAAACAGAGAGAGAAAAAGAGGCAGAACAAGAGAGCCACAGGCAGACTCCGTGAGCCTGATTATGGAAGCATCTTACCTGGAAAGGGTAGTGCTTAATAGTCAGGTACTCAGCCAGGATGTCCAGCATTCTCACCATCTGAGAGAAGATAAGGACCCGGTTCCCTCTTTCTCGAAGTCTTGTCAACAGTTTGTCTAATAGAATCAGCTTCCCACTGCTCCTGATCAGGGACTGAAAAATTAAAAGATACTCTCATCATTATGCTCAAACACATACTTACTGAAATACTCCTTTTAGTAAGTATCCGTAATACTGTACTTTCCTAGATTATTTTTCCTAGTTGTTTAACTTCTGTAACTCTGTTTTCAAAGTTTTCTCTGCAGCTCCTTGAGGGATCAAGGAGGCAAATTAGCATTCAGTAATGCCATTTACAGAAGCAAAATTGTTTTCAAGTACATAACTGCGAACAAGAAGCAGTACACACCAGAAGAATCTCCTGTCCATTTTCTCTTTCATTTTCTTCAGGAGGTTTAATTAGATAACAGTGATTGCAACACTTTTTCAGTTCCATCACAATATTAAGGAAACCAGAAGTGCTGCCTCTTGTTCCCTTGGCAAGAGCCTTGTAATTCCGGGTCAGAATCCATCTACAAATTAAAGTGACAGGGATACCATTAGATCCAGAGAAACAGTTACTTCTACTAGAAGATAAGAAAACATAATACAGCATCACCAAACAATGAAGACTTAAAACATTTAAAAAAGTATCTCCTGTCACCTAACCATAGTCCCTCATATCTTCACATCTCAGTCAGAACTAGAATGTTTATTTCTTCTGCTGGGAATTTCAACTCACTGAACACAGGACTCTTAAAAGGAAACAATTTTCATTTTCTCTCTCTCTCTCTCTCTTTCCTTCCCCCCTCTATATATGAATATATACATATATATGGGTAGGTATATGTACTGTGTGTGTATATGTGTGTGTGTGTGTGTTGTGTGTGTGTGTGTGTGTGTGTGTGTGTGTGTGTGTATGTATATATGTAAATTAGCATTCGGTAACGTCATTTACAGAAGCAAAGTTGTTTTCTTCAAGTACGTAACTGTGAACAAGAAGCAGTACACATCAGAAGAATCTCCTGTCCATTTTCTCTTTCGTTTTCTTCGGGAGATTTAATATGTGTGTGTCTACACGTGTGTGCATTTATATACATACATATATGTGTGTGTACACACATACGTGTAAACACACATATATACATACATATACACAGTACCTATACCCACCCATAGACATCTACAGACAAATAGTAATAAAAATATATGGTGTTTAAAGGTTTTAAAACCTAGTCCAATGAAAGATACATTCCTATTAATCCACCTCCAAATGTTCCCCCTTACTTCCAGCACACTTATCTCATCAGTCTTGCTATCTTCTGGAGCTGCTGTGAAAGGCTTCTTGGGCCTTTTACAGACCTTTGAAAGTCTTTGCTGAGTGTGATCAAATGTGATTGTTGCTCAGCATAACCCAAAGAAACCAGAGTTATAAAAACATCACAGTGTTCTCATCCAACTTATTCATCAGACCTGGAATTGTGTGACTGTGGCTCTTCCCCAAAGTCAAAATAACCATAAAAGGGAAACATTTTGAATCAGTTCTGAAACACTGAGGCTGTCATGACAGCACAATGATGACAAAAGAGGACTTCCTCTCTGCTTCAGAAAGTAACAAGAGTAATGAATAAGCGTGTGAGCCAAGAGGGAATGTTCTCTGGAAGACTAACAGCAGTGTATCTTTTACTTTAATAATTTTTTAAAATTACGCATTCAGTACTCTTATCCTCCCATTTCATATAAACTTGCATATACTCATTTGTACAAATCTAGAATCCAAAGATTAACCCTGAAAAAAAAATACAATAGAAAAGTACAACTAAGCCACTGGTTTAATGAAGTAAACAAGGCCATATCAGGATATAAATTATATATATATATATATGTATGTATGTATGTATGTATGTATATGTGTATATATGTATGTATGTATATGTGTATATGTATATGTATGTACATATACACACATATACATGTGTATATATATGTATGTATGTATGTATACACACACACATATATATATTCATGATAACATTGGTAAGAGTACTAACATATAATAAAATGTAAAATGACTACCAATGTTTTCTGTTAGAATGTATGTTTAGACATATTCATGAATAATCCTTAAGCATAAACTCCAAAGCATTAAAAGCACTTATTTCTCCTAGCAATCACACTGTCAGTCTACTTCAACATTTTTACCACAGTAGTATTTACAAAAGCAAGTACTTGAAGCAATCCAAATGCATGAGGTGGTTGAACAAGCACTACGAATCCACAATAATAATATGCAATTTATAAAGAATATCTCTAGAAGTTACCAAGATTCAAATGAAAAAGGTAAACAGAGAAACATCTATATAGTAGAGTACCATTTATCTAAGAAAAACAGTAAATTAAAATACATTTGGCTATATTTTAAAATTTAGGTATGAAGATAAAAGCATTAAAATATAAATAATTAGCAAAGAAGAAGTATAATGCAAGTATGCAAAGCTAAATTTCTTTGGAAATCCCACTATTTGTAGCTTTATCTTTGGACTTGCACAAATATTATAATTAAGTACAAAATCAAAGCAACCCCTAGAAAAACTAAATTGAGCTAGAGATTTACCTCAAGTAGTACCACACCCACCTTGCAAGCATGAGGTCCTGAGTTCAATCCCCAGTGCCACATATTAATTAATTAATTTTAAAAGCTAAACTGAAATAAACTCATACTCCATAAGACACTTGAGCAAAGTGCAACTGACTTCCAGCTCACCAAAGGCAAACCCAAGGAGCAATGAAGTAGAATAGTTTAAAAGCCACCTAGCTGCACTCTATGAAACAGTAACAATGAAACTAACAAAGCAGACAATGAGGCTTTGGGAAAAAAATCCAACCAGAGATAGTATCTGAGGTAACAATAGAAATGGTGACCATAGTGAATGTTAGTGACCTGAGAACCGATACAAAAGTAGAGTCCAGTAAAATAACAGCAACCATCAACATCCAACATAGGAAATACATGGAGTCCACCAAAAAAATGACTCAAACAGATACACAGCAGAATGAGCCAATATGAGAACACCTATAAAAAACAACACTGCAGGTGGCAATCATGAAAAGATTTCTTAAAAATAGCAGGGAATACGAAAATCATTCTAACAGCTACTAGATGATGCAAAGAAGAATGACATAAGATAGATCAGATTAGTGAAAATCCAGAATGTGTAGAACTCTCGAAGACAGTGTAGGCAGACTTTTCAAACAAAACTTCAATTACACAGGAAATAACACAAAGAATCAACAGAACTGGTAGTCTCTGCATGGCAGAACAAACTACCAACAGAATGAAGAGACAACCCACAAAGTGGGATTAGATTTTTTGCCAGCTGTTCCTCAAAGGACTAGTATCTAAAATATATTAAAGAACTCAAAAAACAAAACAAAACAAACCTTCAAATTTAAAGACCCAATCCAAAAATGGGCATCTGAAATGATAGACATTTCTTAGATGAAACAGAAATAGCAAATAAATACATGAAGAAAGGTTTAACATTCAAGAGATGAAAATTAAACAATGCTGAAATTCCATCTCAATCTAGAAAGAATGGTTATTATCAAGCAATCACACAATAATGGCTATTATCAAGAAATCACACAACAACAAAAGCTAGTGGGGCTGTGAGGAAAAGGAACCCTTCTCCACTATTGACAGGAGTATAGACAGATTGGTGAAATCCTGTGGAAATTTCTCCAAAAAATTAGAGATATTCTTCTTCTTCATATCTTCCAGAAGAATTAAAGGTATTATATCACGGTGATATATACACACCTATGTTTACAATACCTAAATCTTAGAACCATCCCACGTGGCTGTAAACTGGCAAAAAGATAAAAAAGATGTGGCTTTCTTATACAAAGGAGTACTACTCTGCCATAAAGAAGTATAAGCTTGAAACTTTTCTCACACAATAAAGAAAAAAACAAGAATAACAAAACTCATTTTTTCTGACCAATTAAAAACATAAACTTGTGTTGTGGCTTCACTTAAAAAAAAAAAGCAGGTTACTTATGAATTATCTAATGGTTTATAGCAATGATCTCATCTCCCTTTGGCTTACTAAAACAAAAACCAACTCACTTGTAATACTGCTTCTGAAGGGCTGACATCTCTACCCTCAGAATCTGCTCCACTTTGGCAGGAAGTGACTTCTCAACATCTTTTTTGACTCTCCGCAGAAGGAAAGGCTCTAGCACCTTGTGGAGACTCTGGTAGCCATTTTCTCTCCCTTTTCCATGGTCTTCTTCAAAGTCTTCCCAGAATTCAAACCTAGGGGTCAGAGTCAGTGTTACTTAGTTACATGGATAGAAAAAGGTTCTGTTTACAGCTAAAATTTCCTTTACAAATACAGGAAAAATATATGCAAAATTAACTTTTTTCTCCACAAAGACAAGTGTATCCATCACTGGGCTCTCTCTTTTTGGTACTGGGAATCAAACTCAGGATCCTGCACTTCCCAGGCAGGTGGGGCACACAAGCTAAATCCCCAGCCCAGTAGGTTCTAGAATAAAGGAGAAGGAAAACAAGGAAAGAGACAATCAGTTCAGTCACCCCTATCAATCTACTCTAGATAACACCAGGTTTCCAAGTCTCAGACTGAATCTAGCTATAAAATATTTCAGTACATCATGCAATCAGTGTAAGGAAAGCTATTTTTATGAAATGTTACAAAATAAAAGTAATCATAAATTGCCACTTTGTTTTGAGTTTTTTTTTTAACCTCCTGAGACAGGGTCTCCCTAGATATTTCAGGCTGGCCTTAAACTCACTAGGTAGCCCAAGCTGTCCTCAAACACTTCTACCCCAGCTCCAGAATGCTGGAATTATGGTCACATGCCACCATACCCAGCTCCATAAACTACCTCTTAACAAGCTCCAATTTCTTGAAGAAATAGAAGTAAAAAGTAAAAGGAAAATTAGTGGTATTAGTATTCAGCTGTCCTTGCTCTAGAATAAAAGTTATACAGCATAATATCCATCGATAACTTTCACTTCATACATTAAAAAATGATTGACAATAAATAAAACTATAACCTAGATAAGAAAATCAATAAATAATTCAACTTTTATAGAACTTGGGGGTATTAATTCAATTAATGGACTTATAAATGTTACTCATAATTCTACCTAAACTCTATAGATAAGTCTCTCATGTATAAACCTCAATTCACCCACATTCCATTCACTACAGATCTATGCCAGAAATCCAGAATGGGACATTATAAGATTACCTTCAAAAAGTAAAAGAAATTTTAATGCACAAAGATTAAGAAATAATGAATCTGCTTTTGCTGCTATGAACCAACGAAAGCCTTGACAAAACTAGAGGTGCTCTGGGCACAGAAGGAAACTCTGGAAGAAGAACACACTATTAATAGACCAAGGGAAAACCCGAAAGTTTTAACCACGCTGTAGGTTGTTTTGACGCAGCTCAGCTCAGCTCTGCTCCGTCAGGTGAGACTGGGAACCTCAGGAGACCAGCACCGCCTAACTATGCAAGACTCAAAGTTCTGGAAAAAGGAAATCCCAAAGGTTCACTGTCATTCTGAACTCACAAATGTCCAAGCCCTTCACCAGGTACAGCAATGGAGCAGCCACCTCAGGGATGCCTGGTAATGCCTGAAACAACCATCCTTAGGGAAATAAGTAAAATGCTACAGATCTAGAATCCTCATTAACGATTACATGTTGATACACCTACGGAAAATACCTAAGAACATAAAATAAATCAGGAATTATAACTAGTAAGAACATTAAAAGGAAAAACGCAGCATGAATTGTGTATGTTGAGGATGCTGCCTCATATACAAAATGTGTGAAGTTTCTGAAATTCAGAAAAACCACTGTATCCACCATTTTTCATATTCACAAGACTCAAGAGGCCAATGATGTTACTTAACATAATTACAATCACAGGAATTTAAAAACTTAAATGTGAACTTTATTTACAAGAGTTACTTCCTACTCTTTTAGGCAATAAACATGTTCCCTGCTTACTGTCTTATTATATTGAAGTAGCTGATATGAAACATCACTTCTTCAGAAACACACTAGTCCATGTTTTATGAAATGTCTGTGGCTGCTCTCTAACAGAAGTGAGGAACGGTGAGAGACTCATGGCCTACCAAGCCAAAATATTTACTATTAGAATTTTTAAGGAAAGTGTGCTTTAAGATATTAATTTATAAAGTGACAAAATTGTGTAAGGTAGAAGAGATGAATGTGCTATAACACACCATACCTGTTATCAACTTCTGTACTTATCTGTCTCATGAAAGTAGGAATAAGTTTGATCCCCAGTACCACAAAAAAAAAAAAAAAAAAGAAAGATAAAGAAAAGAAAAGAAAATGAAATGGACAAACTCCACACAAGACATAAATTAATGAAATTAACTGGAGAAGATACAGAAAATCTGAATAATCTCTAACTTGAAGTAGGTCATTAAAATTTTTTCCCAGGGAGAAAACTGAAGGCTGAAATGGCTACACTTGTGAATTTAATAAAATATTTAAAGAAAAGATAACAGCAAATTTAAAACTTTTTCAGAAAACAAACATTTTTAATCCATTCTGTGATCCTGATAAGGCTACACAGGTATCTCTTTTCCTATTATCCATTCATATTCATTTATTCTCACTCTCTTTCACACATACCTACACAAAACACACACACTTAAAAAGCTCTCCACACAGATTTAAAATTATTTTATAACATACTACACAAATCCTCAATATATAATCATGTTCATAACTAATCATCATGATCAAACTAGATTTATGCTAGAAAGTAAAGCCTGGTAGAACACGTAAGCAATGAATACAGGTTCTACCATACAGGTAGAATAAAGAACATTTGTCAGAGTAGGTATTTAGCTCAGTTGTTCCAGAGCCTGCTTTTCACATGCAAGGTCCCAGGTTCAATCACTAACCACTTGCAGCAATGCTGGGCGTGGTAACTCACACCCACCAGCAATCAGTACCACATACCACAATGCTGGGCGTGGTGGCTCATGCCTGTAATCCCAGCACTAGGGAGGCAGATGGACCAGCCTGCACTACAAAGCAAGACATTGTCTCAGAAAGGACACCGACAAAAACCAACAACCATTCAGTACAGAGAAGAAAACCTATCAGAAACTACAAAAGGTCCATAGCTAGCAGAGTGTGCAGTATAGCCCTCTAAATCAGCAAATGGGAAACAAGGGCAGGATGATCACAAGTTCAGGGCCAGCCTAGCTTTACAAAGAGACCTTGTCTCAACAAACAAAATAAAACAAACTCCAAAGTTAAAACATCCTGCTCCCACTAATTCTACTCAATATGGAGGTTTAGCCAGGAGTGGTGGCTCACACCTGTAACCCCAGCACTTGGCAGGAAGAGGTAGATCGACTGTTTCAGAGTTTGAGGCCAGCCAGGGCTACATATTGAGTTCAGGGCCAGTCTGAGCTATAAAGTGAGACCCTGTCTTAAAAAGAAAAGAAAAGAAGTAGGGAGGTAGCAAAGGCCCGAGGTTCAATCCTTATACTGTCTAATAAAAAGAATATTAATTTATAGGCTGGGGATTTAGCTCAGTGGTTCTCAGCACCTGCTTTGAAAGCTCAGGGGCTCAGGTTCATCCCTGGCAACCACAGACAACAAAGCCAGGCATGGCAACTCACACCCACCAGCACTCAGTACCACATACCACAATGCTGGGTGTGGTGGCTCACATCTATAATCCCAGCACTTGGAAGGCAGAGGTAGGAGGATTGCTATGAGGTCATGGCTGATCAGTGCCAGCCTGAACTACAAAGTGATACCCTGTCTTCAAAAAAAAAGCCAAAGCCAAATAAATATAGATGAATGAATGAATGTCTTTGTGACCTTCCGCTAGACAAATCTGTCTTAAATATTGTCTAAAGCACAGTAAAAAGAAAGTGATCAATTATACTTCACAGAAGTAAAATTTTGGCTTCAAAAGACAAGATTAAGTCTGGGAGGCTGGGAGGTTCAAAGAAAGTAATACTCTTCAATTCTTTTGTCTTTTTTTTCTTCAATTTTTAATTAAAAAATCCAATTTTTGAAACAGCAAAGATTGGAATAAATACTTTACTGAAGATACAGTAATAGCTAATGAAATGCAAATATGTTCAATGTCATTAGCAGTTAAGAGAATCCAAGTCAAAACAGAGACATGGCGTGTTTAAGAGACAAAAAGACAGTGGAAAGACTGAACCTTAAGGAACAAGTGGCACACGTTAAAATCTCATCAAGAGGTTAGACTGTGCAGGGTCTGCCCAACTGATATGTTGAGATTTCACTCTGAGCATCACTGGACCCTACCAGATAGTTCTAAGATTTATGAAATGGGAGGGCCAGGGATTTGGCTCAGTGGGTTACAGCGCCTCCCTTGCAAGCACAAGGTCCAGAGTTGAATGCCAGGTAACCACATACAGCAATGCAGGGCATGGTGGCTCATGCCTATAATCCCAGCACTCAGGAGGCAGAGGCAAGAGGATTGTTGCAAGTTCAAGGTGAGCTCAGGGCCAGCCTGAACTACAAAAGCAAGACCCTGTCTCAAGAAAAAAAAAGAAAAATTATGAAATGGGCGTATTATCTCCTCTAACAAAAAAAATCTTTCCAAAAGACATTCCATAACTTAATAATGATTTGAGAAAGACCTAAGAAGCTGATGCTTGTTTCCAAAGATGCAGATTTAATGTATCAATGGTGATCATACTGCATAACTTACTTCATCTCAATTGTACTAATTACCCATTATAGGAATAAGAATGGTTCCTCCTATCTAACAATTATTTCCCAAATGTCTTAACTTATTCACAATGTTAGTAGATAACATGCTTTCTTCCTTAATAGGCTAATATTTGTGCCTTTTATTACTTATTATGAGTGACTATATTCTGTGTTCCTTCCTCACTTCAATGTTTTCCTTCCCCAAACTGGTGCATCTTTTTTCTCTGCAGTCTATTAAGAACGTTAAAAAAAAAAAAAAAAAAATCACTGGCATTTCAGACATTCTAACATCTTTTGAAATACACAGGAAGGAGCTTACTTCTCCGGCATAATAAAGTGCAGCAAGGACCAGAGCTCCTTGAGGGAATTCTGAAGAGGGGTGCCCGTAATCAGGAGCCTATGGTTGGACTTGAAATCAATCAGAGTTTTATATAATAAAGAGTCATCATTCTTCAACCGATGGGCTTCATCCACTCCCAGAAAGGCCCAGTTAATACTGCCCAGCACAGTCTAAAGTGAAAACAAAACAGAACGAGCCACCAGGTCAGAAGGAACCCAAAGTGCTTTCAAGAGTTAATTATCTTTGCTCAAATGCCATCACAGAGGGATAGAGACATATTTATTCTTTGCTGACTTAATATATATATGCATCAAGTCTCTTCTGTTTATTCCAGTAGTTGCCACACTGGTATGTACTCAGGAGCTGGTCTCTTACACCAGCTATTACTGCATACTGCATGCCTCAAAAGGGAAAACAAACAATGGTAAGCTAAACAACAACACAAAGATGTTGCCTTTAATTTTCTTTTCTTGTCTATATCCTGAAGCACAGAAATACCAAGAGCCACCAAGTTAAATTTCTTTGTACTTATTATCACCAGATATATTCCTCAGTAATGTAGAAGGGGATTACTTAAGGAGCTAAACTTTTCTTGGACCAGGCACATCCACTGGTGAAGAGAAAAGCTCCAACAATGATGTACAGATAAAAGCCCTGGGGTCTCCCAGCCCAGCCCCCAAGACCTTCATCGCAGGTGCTTACTTGCCTCACACCTTTATCCCCATTCACGTGGACAAGGCAACCAAAGTTCCTTTAGTTGCAAGGTTTTGTTTGTAGTTCTAACTTCAATATTCTTTAAGGAATCTGTTTGTTCATGTGTTTTTTAAAAAAAAAAAAGCAAGAAAAATAACATGGCCAGTGGAAGGCACAACTCTTACTATGGCAACAAGTTACCGAAAGACAAGTGGCCTACTAGCTAATGAATTACACGGCTTCGCAGCCTTTTGATCAAGTGTAGTTAAGAAATTACACACCTTGTCTTTTAAAAGAATCTCGTATGTTGTTATAAGTGCATTGAACTTCAGCCTTTTGGTTTGGGAATGAATCCACTCATATTCCCGTATCTGTAAAAGAAAATGTATTAAGAGACAATTTCTACTTCTATCTTCAAAATCTTGTGATAAATGCAATACAAACATGCCAAATAAAAAATAAGCCTAGTTAGAACTGAATGACTTTCTTATGCATTCTGAAATGGCTTACAAAGCCAAAGTATGTAGGAAGAACTAAAACATGGGTCAATAAGCAATAAATCTTTACTAATAGAATATAAATAAACTGACTCCCAAGATACATTTGACCAAGAAAGTACATTTATCAAACAATTAATCCCTGCCAACTTGAACTAAAAAGGATGTCTCAAATCCATTAAGGGAGAAAAACAAGTTCTAAACAGGCTGGGTCAGAAATTTCACTAATCACAGCACAAAGAAGTGTGCTGGCCAAGAAAAAGGAGTAAGAGACTTACAGGATAAATGTAATTTAAACTGTTTTTATGGCAGGGCATAGTGGCACATGCCTGTAATTCCAGCACTCAGGAGGCTGAGGCAGGAGGACTGCCATGAGTTCTGGCCAGTTCTGGCTCCAGAGTGAATTCAAGGCCAGCCTGAGCTACACAATAAGACCCTGTCTCAAAAATTAAAACAAGGACCAGCAACCTAACTCAGTGGCACTGTGCCTGCTTAGAAGGCACAACTTAAGTTTGAGCCCTGGTACCACAAAAAAAAAAAAAAAAAAAAAGAAGTCATTATAAAATATAAAAACTAATACATCCAAGTATATCCAGAAAACAAACAAAATTGTTAATTACAAAGTTCAACAATTTTTTCAACTGATTTTCATTTGCCTTCTACTTTGGGAGCTATTTTGTATAATCTAGAAACATCTCTCTCTCTCTCACCCCCTCCATCCCTTCCTCCACAGCCTCACTACACATAATCTTCCTGCCATGAGCCTGCCAAGTACTGAGATTACAGGCTTTTTTTTTCCAATCTTTTAACGTTAATAAATTAACAAAGCTAACTACTAATATTCCTAGAAAGTCACAATTAATAAAATAGGCCAGGTTTTCTGGACTGCTGTTGTTGTTGAATCTTACTTTGTTATTCAGGGTGACCTTAAACTCACAGTTCAGCTCCAACCTGCACCCAAATTTGGGGTGATCCTCCTGCCTCAGCCTCCCAAGTGCTAGCACTGTAAGCATATGTTACCAGCAACTGAATTAATTTTAATGAATATTTAAGAAAAATAAACTGGAAAGCAGAAAAACATATCTTTTTTTTTTTTTTTTAAATTTTTTGAGACAGGGTCTCGCTTTTGTGGTTCAGGCTGGCCCTGAGCTCAGCCTCCAACTCACATCACAGCCATCCTCCTGCCTCTGCCTCCCGAGTGCTGGGATTACAGGCGTGAACCACCACGCCCAGCACTGTGGTATGTGGTGCTAATTGCTGCTGGGGTGAGTCTCCACACCCAGTATTGTATGTGGTTACCGGGCAATCAAACCTGGGCCCTTGCACTTGCAAGACAGGCACCGGAACCACTGAGCTAACTTCCCAGCCCAGAAAAACATATTCTTATAGTATGTGTCCAAAATGTCTGAAGATTTCTGATGGCTTGCTCATAAATATAAAGCCAACTCCCAGAAAAGCATTCACATTCACATACATTGGTAAAACAACAAGGCTTTGGACCATATGTTCTCTAACTGCAGTTCTGCCACATCCTAGCTATCCCTGATGTAGAAAGACCACTATCAACTTTAACAGACTGGGGACATAGCTCAGTGGCACAGCACTTGGCTATTATGTTCACACAGGTGGCCTCAAATCAATGTACTGCAAATAAGACAGACCACCACCAATCAGCTTTGAGTTCTATCAAGTAACAGACATAAAAGCATCTAAACAAAAGGCTTGGCACATTGTATGCACTTTTTTAAATGTCAGGCATTATTTAAGATCCAGTAAACAAACACAAATTTAAATTACACTGTACTAAATCTATGACCATTAAACTTCAGTAACAGACAAGTAATTGTCATTTCTGGAGCCTTGAAATGTATTCTTTTCCTTTGCTTTTATTTCCTCCTTGTAAGATACACTACTTCATTGCTTTAAGAGACTAGAAAACAAACTCTAAGAACTCATTTATTTTTATTAATCTCTTGTTGAAATAACAATAGTGTTAACTTCCTACAAGATATCAACTCCATTTTATAATCTTTATACAAAGCAGTCTTAGGAGCAGAAAGGAGAATAAGGAAAAACAGTACCGTAGTCCAACTAAGCAAGAGTCCCACTCATCGCCTGCTGTTCCTTTTGTTTAAACAGTAATACAGCTGCTATGTATTTTTCTTACATAGAAAACTCCCAATCTTTGGGACACAGAATAACGTCAGAATAATTTTATTAAGACTCTACTAATAATTCTACAAAAGACTTTAGACCAATTTTGAAAACATTCACAACAGATTCTATCCCAGTTCTTTTTGTTTACACACCGTATTTCTGCTCATCAGGTCACCTATGTAAACCACTATGTTTATCTCTGGTGCCCAGATTTCAAACTCCCTCTGCCATGAAGTGAGGGTGGATAAAGGGACGACTATAAGAAAGGGTCCATACAGCTGGTGTTGGTGGAACAGGTAGGAGAGGAATGATATGGTCTGGATGGTCTTTCCTAGGCCCATTTCATCAGCAAGGATTACACTGTTACTTCTGCAGAAAAAGGCAAAACAAAGCAATCATTAGCTCACCAAAAGTTAGTGTGTACAAACTGTCATGTCATAGAAAGCACCATTGTAAGTCCCAATTATATTTCCCTTATCTGCAATTACTTAAGCCTCCTGCTTAAGGAAGAAACTAGAAGACACGTACCGCAGAATGACAAGATCTGTAAGTATCAAGATTCAAATTACTGTTAGAGCCCGATGAGACTATGTTCTTCACTCCATATTTAGGACTCTAAATCCTACTTACTCCAACAGAGAACGCAAGTTTTAGTGTAGGTGTGCACAGTGCATGACCTTAGGCCTACCAATACAGAAAATGGGGGCAGTCTGCCAAGCACCACTCTGCAGACCCTCCAGCCCACCAGTCACGGGTCCTTACTCCAATCACCCCCATTCTACTGCCCATGTCCAGGTCCTTCAGTGCTACCTGCACTATTCCCTAGACCTGCAAGTACACGGAGCTTGTACTAAACACACCAGTCTACAGGAGACACAGGCTGCACATCGGATTTCTATAACCTCACCCTAGAAACATGAATGAAAATTATCTGTGAGAGCGCATAGGATTCTGTACTTTTAATAAGCACCTTTGAAAATTCAAAAGCAGGTGTCCCTCTTGACCACAGATTCAGAAACACTGCTCTAAAAAAAAGGGGGGGGGCTCTATATCAAGAAAGTATTAATGGGGGGGAATATATATATATAAAATATATAATATAATCCAAGTGTCAGAAAAAAACCTGAAGAAAATAGTCAGACACAGCAAAATTTGTTTGGAAAATAAAAAGTAGCCAAACCTGGCAGGTAGCTGGGGATGGATCCAATCTGTGCAACCATGATTAAAAAGGTTCTTTGACATAAGGCCACTGACAGGAAGTGCAATTGGTGGCTTGCATTTGCATGATATGTACTTAACCAGGGAACCAGAGAGGATTAGAAGTAAAATACAGATGGAAGGCAACTGAGTAGAAAAACATGACGTTTAATTCATCAGGAAGAAATAAAAAATCTGAAAACCACACTGCATCCCACAGAGTAACTACTTTTACAGGAAAAGTACAGAAAAGAACGAAGTGGCTGGAGGAGGATATAAATGTCTATAAATCTCAGAAGCACCCAATTTTCCATCCAGTTTAAACACAGTGTATTTGCCTGCTATTAAACTGTCAAGGCGTACATTGGTACCTAGCACTCTGTAATGAAGGTAACCACACAGAAGCTAATCACCAAAATCAGTAAAGAAAATGACAAAATGTTTTAGACCTACTTGCACCAGGAATGAGCAAGCCAGTTGAGACCTTCTAGCTGATAATCTCGGAGCTCCAGATTTTCCCCTCCTAAATATGCTGGCTGTTTCTTTAAAGCTACAAATCGTGGTCTCTGCTTCAAGGCCTGAAAGGCAAAAAGTAATATAGCCCAAGCATGAGAAAATTTTCTTTCTGTCCCTAGATTAAAATCCTACTACAATGTATATAGTCCATACCAAAGCAAAAAAACTGAAATTACACAAATGAAAACTCCGTGCACCTCCCTCCCCCTTTTCTGATACTCTATTCCTAGAGTTAATACTGAAACAGAACATCCTGGTTACCTTGCTCCTTTCCTAAAATAAGTCTGTAACAATATTAAAGAGCCCCTGGTTTTGCATCACCCGAACTATACAGCTATCTTTATGCTGTCTTCCTCTAAAAAGCACACAACAGGGAGGGCAGAACAGCCCAGGCCTGTAATCACAGAACCTGGGAGGCTGAGGCAGATGAGATCACCCTGGGCTGAGCAGTGAGTCCCAGACAGTTTAGAAATCTAAAATAAACTCTAGGAATGTCTGTCCTACCCTAAATGCAGCTAAATGGGTAAGCCTAGGATCCAATAATCAGTAATAACAATCGGGTTTTTAACTCTGAGATGTAGTCCCTACTTCAGGCCCATGACTACGTGAAGTGGTTTTCTGAAGGAAAAGCTGCTGTTCTAATTATTGCCAAGGTGTGATGAGCAGCACTGTAGTAAGACTAAGACGCTACTGTTCACACAATAGGGACTTAGGGGCCCCTACAGCCTGGAAAACAATGGATCAAAAATTACACACATTTCTTTAACTGTGACTATTCAAAATGTAATCATGTGCATCCATCATGTGAATTTACAAGAGAAATTTATTCCGGAGTGATTCATCATGAAATTATTTGGCCACATGAGTCTTCGTCAGAGGACCTTTCTCTGGAGACGAATTCAACAAGGAGCCTGTCGTGAGTGATGATGGCCCTGACACTAACTGGCAAAGTCCTGGGGTTCAGCGTCCTGTGTAAGAGAGCAGGCAGGGACAGAGCTGACTTCTCACGCACACTCCAACCCTAACAGCCACGCGTCCCTGCCAAGCCTGCTCCGAAATGGTTCTCCAGCCATGCCATGAGTACTTCCCTAACCCTCACACTAATCTTCACGCGTGAACTTCGATGACATCTAACTGGATGGAGAGATGGATTTCAGGCTCGTCTCCTACACAGCCACTACATGAAACTTTCTACAATTATGCTCTCAGCCTGCTCTTCTCTTCAGTAGAGGACCAGCATCCACAAAACCAAAGCAAAGTGCACCTCCTTCAAACCAGTCACGACAGACATTTTCACCTAAACACACTCACCATTCATTATCGTCTCCCTCTTCAAGCCTGGGGTCTATCAAATCAAAGTTTTTCTCTCAGTACCTTTCACGGGGGTGAAACGCCATGGAGGTCATCTTGTCTATCCATCGTGTACCAACCCATTCTTCACAGTCCAGTTCAAACATGAAAATCCTCTCCTGAAATCCCTTCAAGGGCACAGAGCTCACTGACTTCCACGCCTCAGAACTTTTCCAGCCACAGACTCACTATCAAACTCACTTGACTTGCAATCAATCACACTGGTTTTCAGACACACGTGTCATGCTGTTGACATGAACATCAACTTCTCAGAAGCACAACGTGTCTCACATATACATTTACCACTCTGAGGACCCATGCTGGCCCCTCCAATGGAGTAAATTCTATCTCAATAAACAAGTTAGCAAACAAAATGATGGCATAAACAAGACCTCCTTTTCCTGTCCCCTCTTCTACAGTGCCTAATCTTTAAATATTACACCAATATCCCTAATTCTGTGAGTTACAAAATTAAAGTCAGCAGTTATTGTTTTGATTTGTGTCTAGATGTGCCTATCCTGCAACGCCTCACAATGTCAGACGGGGCTTAAGGGAGCAGGTTGATCTGGAGTGTGTGAAGCTAGACTTAAGGATCAGTCCATCGACTGGTTTGGCGTAGCTCTGGGTAGGACTACAGGTGCCCCTCCACCAGTATAAGTGCTTACAAAAAGTGGCTGGCGGCATCGCCTTTTGCTTGCTGCCCTCTGGATGCCATGAACTGTTTCTCTGAGACGCCTCTGCTGTGCCACCCTGCCTTGGAGCCAGCCAACTGTGGAATGAACCCTCTACAAACTGAACCAAATGAAGCTTCCCTCTGAAGTTGGGGGTCAGGCAGTTCATTTCAGCAACAAAAAAGTAACAAGACAGCCATCTTTCAACTCATCCTCAATGATTTTTCAGCTGGGCTGTTTTAGGGATTTTCATCCAGGGATCCAAGTCAAGCGTCTGGACTTGGCAGGCAGCCACTGTGCTGCTGAGTTACATCCCCAGACCTGTAATGACTTCTTCTGAAGTTCACATTTACATCTTCTTTCACTTCCAAATGGAAATAATTATGTTACTCTTATAGTATTTTCTCTTCTCACTATCCAACCATATGACTAACCCTCTGTACATCCATCCAATCTCTGAAAAACTGAGAGCCAACAATCACTACACCTTGCACTCTCTTGTTGGTATAGTTTTTGAGTTGTTTCGACTGTGGAAGCTGTCGATACAGTGGTGGAATTTTTTTCCAATCAAAGCTTCATCTTCCCAGCTACACTCTGAATAGGGCAGGCCCATCCATTTGCATAGATATTCAGGTTCATTAGAAGGCGCTGGCTTCCGGCTGTGAGCTGTATCATATCACATAAAAAAGTCAGAGATCAACAACTGCTAAAAACATACCCAGTGAAATACCAGGCACCAAAATTTAACTAATTTGTAAGGCATCAAGTGCTATTAAATGCTGAACATTTATAAACAAGAATGCTTGTTTACCTGGAAAATCTGTTTGGCCTAATGTAGATTTGCTTGTCTTTACCGCTAAAGAAATGCAAAATAAGACAAAAAAGTTACAATCATATCAAGAAAAAATGAGTAAAAAGTTTTATGAATTACACTATTTATTAATTTACTACATCACATCTTTTAAAAAAACATTTACAGCCAGGGATTTAGCTCAGTGGTTCCAGCATCTGCCTGGCAAACCTAAGGTCCCAAGTTCTATCCCCGGTACCACATACCACAATGCCAGGTGTGCAGACTCATACCTGTACTTGGGAGGCAGAGGCAGGAGGACTGCTCTGAGTTCAAGGCTCACATAACATAAGCTAGCCTGGGCTACAACAAAGCAAGCTGAAGACCAGTGCAGACTATGAAATGAACCCATGTCTTAATAAAGTCTTGTTCTCACTCACCACTCACCACCCTGGCACGCTATCAGCCTACTCCTCTGATCTCTTTTAAAATTCCCCAACAACTCGCTTGATGCCCTCTCATTCACTCGAGCCCACTTCAATGAGGTCTCACCTCACCTCATCACATGTGGGTCCACTGCACTAGGCCATGCCCACCGCCCTGACTAGCAGCGTTCCCTCCACAGCCAAGTAAACCACCTGGTTGCCAGCCAGCAGGCCTGCACACCACACCAGTCTTCACCACTTCGCTAGCTTCCCTCCAAGCCCCACACACTGGCATGCTCCTATTCAGCCTGCATCTTCTCACCATGTGTATGCTACTTCACATGATCTCATTCAATCTTAAGGCTTCAATCCTACCTACCCACTACCAAATATTCAAATTTAAACCTCTGAGACAAAATATTCTAAACCCCAGCTTACCTACACTCCAGCCTTCACCTTCAACGTACTTTCCCCTCAGGTGTCTAAAGTCAATCAAATCTTAAATATCAAACTAAGAACTTCAGTTCCACGCCTAAATCAGATCCTCCCTTCATCTTTCCGTTTCAGTACACGACTTCTCTATTCTCCTTAACATATATCCAAGCCAATGACCTCATCATTTGGGGGGGTACTGGGGATTGAATCCAGGACCTCATGTGTGTGAGGCACATGCTGGAACCACAGAACTAAATCCTCAGCCCCACACCAACATTTTTGATAACTCTTTTTCTCATCCTCCACACCCAAACTTATAAGCACGTCTTGCTCATTTTTCTTCAAATTAAATCACCATCAGTCTAGTCTCAAAAAGTAGACCTCCAAATACATTTTTAAATTTCTATTTTCCTAACAGCAAACATGTTTATTCTTTGAGTTTAAATGTGGCTACCTGAGTTTCTATGTACTTACCTATTACTCTCTCTACTATCTGATACTGTTTATTCAATTCTGAGGCCAGCTCCTGTTGGCAATTGAAATATTCTACATCTTCAGGGGAAACTTTCCCTAACCTGAACAGAGAAGACAGAAAAACATATGTCAATTAGACTTTAGACATCTATATATACACATTAGAGCAAAAACCCAATGTAGGAAACTTATTTACTTCCATCTGTCCCTGTAGCAGTCTTAAAATTTAGCCTAGAATTTTTTTCAGAACTCTAAATTACCGTCAATTGGTAAAAAACCAAGATTAGTTTTAAGTGTGTGTGATCCAGAGTTCTGTAATACCATCTCTTCACACCTAATCCATCCCAGCCCTCTCACAGGAAGGTGACAAGGTGCTTTACAGAATGAGCTCCAGACTCAGGCTGCCAAAACTCAGGCCCCGGAATTACTTGCAGTTGTTTGTGCCTCACTCTTCCCAGCTACAAAACAGGTTAGAACTGTAGCTCTTACACCCTTGTCGTGAGTACGGAGACAGGATGGGGGACGGTGCTCACTGAGCAAGGCAGCAATTCTACCATCTCAGTAGCCATACAAAAATGTACATTATACTCAGATCATAACAGATCAGAACATTTTTTTTTCTTTTGGTATGGGGGATTGAACTCAGGCCGGTGCAGTGCCGCTGAGCTAAATCCCTGGCCCTGTTTTTACAAAACTGAACTATACATGGCTCCATGTCCAGATGATCAAGGAAAAATCTAAGATCTTAAGAGATGTATTCTCCATGCATTTTTGAGACAGGGTCTCACTTTGTAGTTCAGGCTGGCCCTAAACTCGGCCTTGAACTCAGAGATCCTCCTGCCTCTGCCTCCCTGAGTGCTAGGATTACAGGTGTGAGGCACCAAGCCCAGCATTGTTGTATGTGGTTATCAGGGTGGGAACGCTGGACCTTGTGCTTGCAAGGCAGGCACTGGAACCACTAAGCTAAATCCCCAGACCTCCATGCATTATTTTAGAGCCTTCCCTTTCCCTACACTAGAAAGATCTCTGGAACCCAGGATGCAAGATGTACCATTGTTTGATTTCATCCTCTTTCTTTTTGAAGTTCTCTAGCTTTTTAAGGCCCTTCACTTTCTGCTGCTGTAAGGATTCTTCACTCTCCCATGTGCTGTGGATGTAAGACCACCCCTTCCACTTGATGAGGTACTGGATTTCACCTTCATCCTTCCCAGGGTCAAAGTCGCCACTCGGGTCTCCATTAGCTTCAACAGCATACACTGTAGTAGAAGCTCCAGTGGCTGCAGAAAAATTCAGTGAACTTTAAAAGCAGGTATGAAAAGACAATGAAAGACTTCCCACAGAAGTAACTGTGTCAAGTGTCTTTTTCAATGAACCACCCAACACTGTGACTTGAACTAAACACAAAACTCACAACACAGTATGAACTAGATCAATAAGCTCTATTTTCAAAATGTCAAGCTAATTTTAACAAGTACAAAACTTGCAGGCGAAATCAAAGAAATTCTCTCAAAATATATTAAAAACAGAGGAGCAACATCTATGTTTTGGTCCCTCGATACTCAGCAACCAAGCCCCTCTTTACCAGTATCGCAGGAGAAAAGATAAAGTAATCCTCCTTGCTCGACAGATGCCTCTTGCTTATAAACAGGCTTCAGCATCTGACCAGGGGAGGAGGATCATGAGTTCTAGGCTAGGGTGAAATCGTGTCTAAAAGAAAAAGGAAAACATCCTCTCACTAACTGTTACCTCAAATGAAGCCAGAATAAGTGACCAAAAAAGAAGGTATTTAGTATTATTTTAGTATTTCCTTTAAGGTTACTTTAAAGCAACCAAGTTATTAGATATTTCAAACACATATTTCTTTTCTTTTGAGACAGTATCTCACTATGCAGTAAGAGGCTGGCCTTGAACTCATGACAGTCCTGCCAAAGGCTCCTGTGTACTGGGATTATAGGTGTTTCCCAGCTTGTCTTGAAAGAACTAACTAGACCCAGATTAGTTTAATGAGCAAATACCTAATGAGCAAGTATCTATAGCACGAGGTTATCAACCATCAGCGCTTTACTAGTTTCTCTTAGAATCTCAGACACTGGGTAGTTCCTTTGTCTTTGGCTCTTATAACATGACAAGTAGGGCACAGTTCCACTTTCCACAATAAAATAAGCGCTCACCAACATTCATCACCTTAGTTAAAATATATAAAATCGGAGCCTAACTGAGCACACATAAGAAGTATTTTGTTCCCCAAGACACTTACCTCCTTTCTTTCCCAGTCTGGAGTCTAAGACCTTTTCAATAGTCTCACTATTATCTTGCTGTTCATCAACTCCTTCTCCAGTCATCTCAATGAGATCATCTGAGTCAGTTTCAAAGTCATCGTCTTCTTTATAACTGCATGAAAAATAATGCTAAACCAATGAGAAACTGTACTTTCAGAATTAAACACTTCCACATATATCACCATAAAGAACTATATTCTCGGTTTGTTTTACAGACGTACCATTTGGTGGACTCAAGACTACTTTTGTCCCTTCGTACATGAAGGCTAACTTGTATTTCAAACTAAAAAAAACTGTTTTTATACTAATTTGTA